>BMAV01020924.1:0-31579 GCA_019973955.1 Trichonephila inaurata madagascariensis | reverse complement strand
GAGATAATGATAGTAGAAAGTATAAAAATAATATTTTAATCATTTTCCAAACATTCAGAACATAACCATGCTGCTCAATGATGTTGCCTTGGAGGTGACCGGTACCTGGCGATTTTCATATGAAAGTCCGAAGCGAATCAAACTTAAAGCTAGACCTAGACTCGTCGGAAACCATCACACATTCCTACTGTTACGATGCCCCCCACACACACCTGCGAATATATAAACCAATATGTTCTAAACACTCGTCTTTTCACGATTTGCTTTGAGACTATCGTATCTGTGGCTGCAGATAGCTGATGAGACAGGTCGGATGCTATTACTCTGTTTCTTTTTGGAGTCACTACCAAACACCACTCTTCCTTCGACGTTTTAACTCGAGGGTGATCTGTATTGTAACGTCTGCTGACATTTTCGTCATCTTGTAATCGTTGCCAAAGCATAGAGATGACACTTTCGGTAATTCCAAGTTTCTCTGATACTTCCATCTGAGTATGCTATATTCCATGCTGCCGATAGTTTTACAAGGCAAAAAAAATCGTCCTCACGCTTCCTCTGTGTCAAAATTATTCGGTTATGTCACTAAGTAGCTTACAAAATGACTGTGAACAATTTTTCTCCTTTGCCACAATTTCATATATACCCCTCTCTTACACTCTCGTCATTGTGACGTACTATCGGTGTCATCTGGCGGCTTCTTGTAATTTACATATTACTGTGTTGAAAATATGTGTGATAATTCTACAAGTGAAATTTTTAGTCTAGAGTTCAATTCCCATGGGATTTTTGAACTATCCTTAAATTATGGACATGTGAGTGTATTTAAAATATTCATTAATATCTTAGAAAAATTACTTGTTAAAGTAATGTCTCTATTATTTAAAGTTAAGATTGCTTTAATTTTATAAAACTAACTGTCTTTGTTTTATGAAACTATCAACAAAAGCCATTACTGAGTTTTAAATAAGGCATATTGTTCCTTTGCTACAAATTGGCTTGAAAGTATTTGAAATTTCAAAACAGAATATCAAACAAAAGCACAATAAGGATACATAAAACATATTTAACTAAAGGTAGAACAAAAGCTTCTTCATCTAGAGCAGGCATGACAAACTCATATGATATTGTGGGCCATATGATATATTTTATATTAAGTCGGGAGCCGCATGCTCTCAATGTTCAAAAAATTAATAAAATACGATTTGTAAAATGATTATGTTATGCATGTATTAGACTCAATATGTCAAGGGTTTTATTTTTAATATAAAAACAAAAATAAAAACTATAATAAAAAATTATTATTTAAGAATTTAAGGTTACCGAAACTTTAAAATGCTCCAAATTTTGCATTTTAATTTATTTTGGTCTTAAAAAAATAAAGGATACCTTGCTTATTCTGTTGCTGTATTATTTTTTTATAATTCTACAAAAAGAAAGCTGGAAAATTGAATTTTAATATGATAAGCGAAATAGTACTCCCCTTTGTTAAAGGGACAAAGTTTTGAACACTGTACTCTCATTTTTTGTTTTAAAAATTAATTTTAAACAGTTATGCCAGACAATTTAAAAACAATACTCATTTTTATAATTTTAACAAGACATTTCAGCTACATATTTATCTAATAAATTAATCTAAATAATGCTATAATATCATGCAAGAATAGTGCTCAAAGTGAAGTATAAAAGTAGGAAAAAATTAATGTATGAAATGTTAGTGTTTTATATGGAAGATACTGTGAATCGCGTTGATGACACATGTTTTTGCGAAGCTTACTAAGAAATCTAAACAGCAATAATTTAAAACTAAAAGAAAAACAAAGATAATAAATAAAGCACACTAATCCTTTGACTTTAAATACTTAATTTAAAAATATTTTTTTTAAAATCATGATGAAAATTCTTTAATTTTGATTTTCTTCAAATGAGTTTTATTTTGTGTGGGGATTCCGAAACATTTTCTGAAACTCTACTTTACCTGCAGCACTCATATATCTTGCATGTTACAAAATTTAATTATTTCCAATATAATGAATACTTTTTTTTAAAAATAAACATTTAATACTTTTAGAGATATTGCACATTATCTTTATAAAAAATTAAATAATATTTAAATCATAAAATTAAACTTTTTAAATTTTTTTTATTTTATTTACATTTATTGTATAGAATGATATGTTAAGAAGCACTACAAAGTTTAAAACATATATATATATTCCAGTAAACTTTATGCACGTTGTACCTAAAGTTAAGTACATGACTGAAAAATATGATAGCTATTAATTGCTCACACATAATTATTTATATTTATAAATGTAATTTTTTTAAATGCACAAGCACATACGTATGCAGATATTATGGCTTAAAATAAGTTTATATATTTTTATCTGCCAAGGACGTCCCAATTCCAATATTACTTTTTAGAAGATGTTTTGCACCGTTTTTCATAAAGCAAATCATCAAAGTTTCGTTGAATATGCTGAGCCGATGCGATCTTTAAAATTGAGTATTAATGTTTATGGGTTTATCTTGACCTTTCTGAATTTTTATTGTTTTTCATTAAAGAAAATAATTGCTAACATAAATAAGTACTTCCGAACATAGCCATTATAAGCGTAACAAAAAATAACATCTTAGGAGATTGATCTATTGATAAATATGTGTAAAAATCTGCAATTCCAACATCCATATATTTTTGCTTCAGCTAAGAATCACATAGGATCTGAATCAATTACATTTGAACAATTTCATCAATAAGTTCAATGTCGATAGATAGAGGTGAAGTAAAAAGACAAAATTGTAATTCACAGCTTTTGGCATCAATCTTCGATCGAATTCTATTTCTAACAATTTAATTTGGTCAGCATATTCTGTAAATTTTAATTTAGAGGATTTAATGAATATATATTGGCAGCTTTCAAAGTGAGACAGATTTCCTTTTTCTATTTGTTTTCGCCAAAGAAATAATTTTTGTTTAAAAGCGTTCATGTATTCAAATAGTGTTGTAACAAGATTATTTTGGCTTTGAAGCTTAAGATTAAGTTGATGAAGGTGACTCTTGTGATATCAACTGAGAAGGCTAGGTCCTTTAGCCATTTTTCATTTTTTAATTCTGCACATTCGTATTTTTTGTTTCTAAGAAAATTATGATTTCGTCCAGCAGTTTGAAAAATCGTTTTAATACTTTATGACTCGAAAGCCATCGAACTTCGGTATGATATGGTAGATCGGTTAATTCACTTTCTATGTTTTCCAGAAATGAAGTGAATTGACGAGATGATTAAGTCTATATGCTCGAATATAATTTACAATTTTTGTGACAATTTTTAAAACATGTCCGATATTTAAAACTTTGGAGCACAGTACTTGTTGGTGAATAATGTAATGGAAATGTTCAAAATTGTTGTTCCTGTGTTGTTTGTATGTTTCTTTCAGTCTTGCGACAACTCCTTTGGTAATACCGGTCATGGTAGGTGCGCCATCAGTTGCAAGACAAACCAACTTATCCAATGGTAACTTATATTTTTTCACAACTTCCATAAGTACATCAAAAATATCAGCTCCAGTGGTAGTATTATGCATAGGAATGACTTCTAAAAGTTCTTCATTTATTTTTAAATTAACATCGAATATGCAAATAAAAATGTCTAGCTGAGCGATATTTCGAATATCTGTACTTTCAATAATTGCAATCGAGTAGGCTTGAAATGTTGATATTGTTGAATGATGCTGATGTCTCAAATTTTCGGCTATTTCATCAAATCTGCTAGCTACAGTATTACTAACATTTTTTGAATTTTTTTTATTTGTGCTGAACATAATACTTCCGACGCTTTGATTACGCATTTAGTAATTAAATCACCTTCAGTAAATGGTTTAGATCTTCTTGTTATTAAATGTTATAAGATATAACTAGATTTTACAGCAGCTGTATTGTCTTTAGAAAATTTAGTGAATACATTTTGTTGTTTTTGTTGATTTCAAATCCGCCAATTTTTCTTCACAAATTTTGAAACGTATTGGTCATAATTTGTTTTATGATTGTGTCATAGTGCCTTTTAAGATTATATTCCTTAGAAACGAAATAGAGTTTTTGCAAATCAGGCATAATATTTTACTCTTGTTTCGGACACAAAAATATTGCAGCTCCCATTTTTCTTGAAAAATGCGACGCTCATCTTCAATTGATCTTTTCTTACTCATTGTAGATGAAGCTTGGTTTTTTTATTATTAAATAATTTTTTAGATTAAATCCTTTTTACCAAAATCCACTTTACTCTACAAACGATTGAGCAAATTCTGTTCTTTATCTTGCGTTTCGTCTTGTGACTTGCACATCACAAAGCTCTTAGATTCTCTCTGATTGGATACTCTAAAGACGAAGAAAGAGTAATACAAGTTGCACATACGATAAATTATGATGCTATTTGTTTTTTTTTTGTCATAAAGATGTTAATACTGTCCTAATACTCTCCAATTCCACTGGAGGCTTTAATAGACAGTCTCTCTGCCCACTGGAAGTGCGAGGTCACAGACCAAAAAGGGACTGCTGTTATGAGAACGGTTTCGATGAGGGAGAATGACTCGTAACGTGATGTTAATCTAATGAACTTTTAGTGCAGCAGCATTATATTGTGTGAGAAATGTAGTGTATTCAGTCCACTAAGAAGTTGCTCTCCATTTCTTTTAAAATAAGAATAAGTAACAAGTAAATATGTTGTAAATTTAAAAAAAGTTCATCTCAAATAATTTTCAAAACAAAAAAAAAACTTTAAAAGCTTGATATTTAAATATTTTTTAAAAAGTCATGGTGGGCCGCAACTTATGTATCGGCGGGCCACGTGTTTGACATGCCTGATCTAGAGGATATAGATCCAAGAAAAGGACAAAATGTTATAAGAGGATATTGAAGTGAATTATGAGAGAGAAGAAAAATAGTGAATGCAGATGATTGACAACTCTTTAAATTACAAAGGAGTTCAATTTAAACTCGGAAACAAATATATCTCACATAACAATACGAAAAGAACTTAAATTTCTTAGGCTAGAAAGTGGACGACTAACACGAATTCTCTATTTATCAGCTTTAAATCGATAATATCGTTATGCTTGGGCTAAATAATACAAAATCTGGGACGTAGAAATGTGGAAAAAGTTGTACGGATTAATGAGAGCCATTTTACACTTTTTACAAATCATGACAGACAAGTAATTCGTCGAGAACAACATGAAGCACTTTATCCAGATTGCATACGACTAGTCGTGCAAGATTTCTGTAAAGGATTAATGATCTGATGAGCATTTGATGGGAATCACAGATTAGTACCCTTATCACTATAAAGGGTAACAGATTTAGAAATGATAACTTATCTCATCTAGGAAATGTTGTTAAAATATTAATGGAAGATTTGTTTCCAAATAGGGACAGATTATACCAAGTGACAATGCTACTCCCCATCGACCGTGACTGATCGTCAAGCATGGAGGTGGAGCTTCCATGATATGGGCAGCCATGTCGTGGATTTCTGCAGGAATAATCACAACCCTGAAAAGGATGATCCCTGGGGAGAACTATAGAGAAATTTTAGCTGACTAGGTATATCCTATGATACAAACTTTGTTTCCTGAAGGGGATAAAAATTTTCCAGGATGATAATACACGTATCCATAGAGAGAATTGCGCAACCATGGTTTGATGAACACGAGGATGAAGTTAAGCATCTACCTGGGCCCGCACAGTCATCCGACCTCAATATAAGGAAACCATTATGGTCTATTTTAGAGCATTCAATACAGAATCATCGATTTCCTCCACCGGCATTTCTTCCAGAACATTCACAATATCTCTATGATGAATTGTGCAATATTTCTCTAAACACTATTCAGCACCTGTATGAATCGATTCCTAGACAAATAAAAGCGGTTTTACAAGTCGAAACCGGTACTAATACTAATGAATACTAATACTAATGAAGGATTCTTAATGAATCTAAGATGTTTCCGTTATTTTGACAACCATCTGTATATTAACTCCAGAAGGTTTTCTTTCTCTTCTTTAAAAGGATATTTTTATTACTTTATACTGTCTATTGACATCACAAAAACGAGTCACGTCACCCAGTATTAAAAATGTGGCTTTTACAAAATACACATTTATTTATTTTTTATAAAAATATCCTCTTTTTCGAACCATTTACCAAATTTTCAAGGTTATAAAATCAAATTGACTGCCAAGAAAATAGTTTCGATGGGTTTTCGAGTAAATCAATACTTGTAAATGGTAAACAAAAAATGACTGAAATATATTTTTTTCAAGGGGAAAGAAGTACAATGCGCAAACACATTTGTTATTGATTGTCGATAGGAAATTGATGTGTAGGTGGATGAGAGTGCTGTTGTTTCTCATCGCGCGATCTATTTATATTTACATGTATATAAAATTTGATTATTTTAAACTGAAAAAGATTAACTTTTTGAAAGCTATGCAATTATTTACGTGACGTAGGATAAAAGGACCTGTGTTATTTACTTACTGAAAAAAAATTATAAGCAAAAAGACTTTTAAATATTTTTCTTATTTTCTATAGGTAAGCAGATTATAGGGTATATATTTTGAACTTTAATAATTTCATAAGGAATATCCACTACAGAGCAGATATTCAACATCCTCCAGATTTTGGAGAAAATAAGGGAATTTGGAATTGATATGCATCACCACTTTATTGATTTTAAAACCACTTATGATAGTATCAACAAAAAGGCTCTTATTGCAGCCATGAAAGAGTTTAAAATACCTGATAAATTATTAAGGCTGATAAGCCTGACATTAAGTGAAACAAAGATCATGGTCAAGATGCAGAATGATCTTTCAGACCCATTGGAAATAAAAAAAAATGGCGTTCTATTGGGAGATGCACTAGCGTGTCTTCTCTTTAATCTAGCATTAAAAAAAGTGGTAAGAGATTCTAATACCAATAACTAGAGGAAATATCTTTAATTAATCAATATAGTTGTTGGCTTTTGCCGGTGTCATAGACATCATTGCTCGAACATCCACAACACTAAGACACAAGCCTTCTTATCTTTAGAGAAATAGGCCCTCAGGATGGAACTGAAAATCAATGAGAGTAAGACCAAGTACATGCCTTGCTCTATAAATCATAAATTGACAATTCCCACGTTAAAATTGAAGAGTATAAATTTGAAGTTATTGACGGTTTCACTTGTATATTTAGGTTAGTAAATTAACTATAGAAACGACTGTGTACTAAAGAAATCCAAAAGAGAATTAATTGGCTAATAGGTATCTTAATGCAGAGAGGCAAAACCTTTTTAAGATAAGGGGTCAAAAAATTTAATAGGATCATATCGAGGGCCAAAGTATTACACGATGTCAAATATTTTATAAGCTTAAAATCACTGTTTTATGACAATGTGCATTTATCACAATTTTTATTTTACTTATTTTACTCATGTACACATTATGCAGTAGATAAATGGATGAAACACACACTTTCGGAATGATTAAAATACTTAAGCTCAAAAAAAATTTTAAAAAAACCCTGCTAAAGTGGCAAACTTGAAATGATATGACAGAGGAAAAGAGTTTTGCTAACTATACAGAGAAAACAAGTTTTGAAAAAAAAAGTGTTACTTAAAATTTGTAAAATTTAATGAGATAGCTGGGACTGAATATTTAAAGTTATTGATTTTACGTCGGGCTTAAGACTTGTTGTGGCAATACGTAGAAAAGAAGAAAGGTTCTCATCTGCTATTCATATTTTTGATTTGTTAAGTCATTAGTGAGAAAATTTGCCCACGAATGTAAGCACTGTCAAGGAAAGTGGCATATGTTGCAACATTTTGTGCTGTAAGCACGAAAAATCCTCTGGTAAGTTTTTATAAACTTCCAATATCGATTTTTTTTAAAATTGATTTTTGATAACATCAGAATTATGTTAATAAATTAAGGCTAATTGCATACTCTCATCCACTAGATTTATATCAACAGAAAATGGAGAAGAAAAGACATCGATTTTTGTTTGGCACTTTTTAAATCTAAAAACCGATCATCAAATACATCGCGCAAGATTTGAATTTGTTCCTCATATTGCATCTTTATGTGTGGAAATTTTTCATGCCTTTTTAGCGGTAGGGAAAGTGTTCAAAATTTTTAGTTTTTAGCTGGTTTTGAAATAAACATAATTTTTGTTTAAATGTGTGTGTGTGTGTGTCATTACGTTATTTATCAATTGAAAAATGAATTAATTCTTTCCTTGTAGTTTTGTGTTTGTCTTTCAAATGGCCTGTAATGTCTTTGAGAAAAGCCAAATCACACTGGAAACTTACTTATTTTAACCTTCTAGTATTCACACCACAGTCACTTATAAATGTAACATTTTCATCAAATAGTTCCATAAAACGCTTAAGGGCAACTTCTCGGCTGAGCCATCTAACTTCTGTGTAATAAAAAATATCAGAAGGTAGATCATCAAAATATCTTAAAAATTCTTTAAAGTTGCTTATTTTTGAAAGCATTATTACGAATAAAGTTAATTGCTTCAGATACACACTGCATTAAGGTTGCAAATCCTATATAATTCTTTACCACATAGATTCTCTTGATGAATAATGCAATGAAGTTGCAACAGTTCTCCACCACAACGGGCAAGGCATTCATTTAGCAGCGTAATCATTCCAATTATCTTGCCAATCATTGATTTTGCTTCATCTGTGATAATGCTAACTTAATTGTTGACGTTTAAGGAAGCTGCATCGCACAAATGTATCAAACTGGAAAGAAGTTCCCTTCCAGTTGTTTGCCCCTTCATGGGAAACACATTCCATGAAGTTCTTCCGTAACACAAAATTTTTTTATCAATTCCACGAACAAACACAAACAATTGGCTAACTGATGTTCTATCTGTAGATTCATCAACACAGCTAAAGAAAAACATACAAAGTGTGAAGCTTCTGATTTTACTTGATTTTCAATGCCCTCATTCAACTGTTGAATTCTTCTTTGAATAGTCACTGTACTTTTCGTTTCAGGAGAAAGTTTTTCAGATGCAATTAACAAACACGTTTTAACAAAATAACCATCTGTGAATGGTCAACCTTCTTTAGCTACAATTTTAGCGATACCTAAGCTCACTTTCACATATGAATTCAAGTTAAATTTACACTTTTGAAAAAAATTTGCTTGACTACTAAAAGGTTTTTTGAGTTGTTCGATTTTTTGCGATCGTTCATATCCTTTCATAGATGCAAAATGTTTAGGCTTTGTTTCATAATACCGCTTTAAGTTATACTCTTTTGCGACAGCAATCTTGCAACTACATATTAAGCACATGTGACAGAATCTCATTCTAATAGATAAAACAGTATTTATCTGCCCATGCATCTTGAAATTTCTTATTTTGAAAATCACCTTTTTTCTCTCATTATTTATAATATTTTATATGGCTTTATAAATAAATGATACTAGACTAAAAATTCGAAATAAAAAAAGAATATCAGATTTGTTCTCTGTGACAGCGATTTCAGCATTCCTGAACTGCTAACAAAATCACTGGGTTGTTTAAAAGAAGGATAGTTGCAGATAAGTAAAAAAAATTATTAGTAGTAACGTTCACCATGAGAAAAAAAGTGAGTTTGATAGGTACTTTTGATTTGCTCAGCATAATTTCGAATCGAGACTGTTCCCCACGCGTGAATAAATACGCATTTGTTCTTCGACCTTCTCTGCATTCAGACCACGTGATGGAAGAAATAATGGCTTCCGGTGATCAGGTTCGCAAGCATCTTCTATACGAAAACTCGTACTCGCAGATAGCCATGAAGGAAACATATTGAAAAGTCTCGCAATGAATTGAAAAACAAAACTTAATGAACAACTGCAAAACAATTATTTGCTGTAATATTGTTTTCGTATAGATTTTTCCCTGTTTAATTAACAAAGGTTAATTCCATTTTAGACTACTCTTCTTTTATAAAAATACGTTAGCGGGGCAACTTTAAGGGCTTCAACTGGCCCTCGGGCTTTAGGTTGTGCATTCCTGTCCTAATGGAATATGAAAATATATGAAATCGAATTTAATCAAAAGAAACACAAAGGTTCCATTGTATAAAAGTCTTTTAAGATCAGTATTAATTTATGCACGTGAAACTTGGTCCATGTTTCGAACAGATAAGAACACATGATAAGTATCTACTAAAAAAAGATTTTAAGATTTATTTTTGGAGAAATTCAGGAAAATGGAATGTGGCGAAGAAGATCAAAAAAATTTCGACCTCTATCAATCATATAAAGAATCTGACACTGTTAACGTTATCAAAATACAACGAATTAAATGGGCAGGTTACGTTGACAGAATGAACGAAAACCGCACCAATAAAAAAACCTTCATTGCCCAACCAATTGGCACACGAAGAAAGGGCAGGCCAAAAATATTAGATGGATTGATGGCCTAAAAAACGATCTCCAAGTTTTGAGAACTAAGAATTGGAGAACACTATACTCCATTCCACCTCAAGTTGGCAGCGTTGGGAAGGGTAGACAATGTAACAATCCACTTGAAAAAATAGTTCCAGCTTGTTTTGGAATTTAAATCAAAGCAAATGCACAGAAAATTGTTAAAAAGTATCATGTAATATAGAAATCATGGGTTTAAAGATATGTTTTAAGTTAATCACATCAAAAGCATTTATTTTTTAATACCTGGGACGAATACAATAGAAAACAACAACTTGAGGGAATTACATTTGGCTGAAAAAACCGATTTTCAAGATTACATTCTTCCGAAATATTCACGTCAAATCAACGCCATTGGACGCCAATCAACGGCGAAGGATTTGTTCGGGATGCGGAAAATATTTTTATTGGGAAAAAATATGGAGACTACAATGAAGAAATGGATGGTATCCATTTTGAAAAATGGTTTGAAACTGCCATGCCAAAATTGAAACCCCAAAGCATTATTGAAATGGACAATGACCCCTACCTTTTTGAGAAAAAAGAGAAAATTCCTACAAGTTCTTGGAAAAAAAGTGCAATTCAAGAGTGGTTGTCAGAAAAGAAAATTACATGGAATCAAGACTTAATTAAAATTGAACTTCTGTAGAAAGTAAATCAAATGAAGCATTTATATAATAGTTACAGAGGGGAAGAAATAGCAAAACAGTTTGGCCACAAAATTTAAAGATTACCCCCTGCTCTCAATACAATTGATATGATTTAGAGACAAATAAGAGGTTACATTGCAAGAGAAAATTAAACTTTTAAACTTAATGTATCCGACTACGTTCGGAAGCGTGATTTTAAAAAAGCGCATAAATGGATAATTTTCATGATATTTAGTGTCACTTAGCTTAGATTGCATGCATAAAATTGTTTTAAGTACATTTTGACAAAAACAATTGTTTAAATACAATACTTCGGTAAAAAATTAACTTAGAATAACCTTTTTTCAAAATGTTATCCTTTTGTGAAAAATGCTTGTTTTATAATAATATTTTGCCTGTATTTAGCTCAGACCTTTGTACAGAGGCTCAACAATGATTTTTGAAAAATTCACGTTATTTTCAGAGTTACAACCATTTGAAATAATTATCGGCGTTTTTTTCTTAAAATTTCTCCCTCCTGTTTTCGTAAAGCATGGATAAACCCACTTCTATGTTATATATTTCAAAAATTCTAGTTGAGCCTCTGCACAGAGGTCTGAGTTATTTACAGGCGGAATATTATTATAATATAAGCATTTTTCACAAAAGGAGAATATTTTGAAAATGGGTCATTCTATGTTCATTTTTTGTCAAAATATTGTACTTAAATTATTTTTTATTTTAATAATCTTAAAACAATTTTATTTACATTTTCTAAACTAAGTGACATTAAATATCATAAATATTATCAATTTATACGCTTTTGCAAAATCAAGGTTCCGAACGTAGTTAAGGAACTTGTAACAAAGGGAATAGAGAAGGTCTCAAATCAAAATTGGACAAATTGCATCAATCATGTAATTAAAACCAGAAAGAGATGTGGGAAATTGTGATGGACTTGTTGATGAAATTTGGGAAAATCAAAATTTCATTACATCCGTGAACAATGACTATTCGGATAGCGATTCAGAACTAATAACTAACTTGTAATAAAAAGTATCATCAAAGTCCTTCCGTTAGCGTGGTATGGTAGTTTGGAGAGAAGGGTATCACAAAGGTGTCGTCCTCGTCACTTGACCATGGCTCAAAAATTACGATGTTTTTCCTTAATAATACAATATAAATATGGATACATAAATCAACTATTGAAATAGTTTTTTATGTAAAAACTTATTTTGCATACTGTGGAAGGACACGTGTAACAGGATCTTCGCCCCTCACTTTGGAAACTGTCGTTTAAATATAATATTTAATGCACAGACAAATGGTTCCACAATGTTTGGAGAAAGCCCGTGCAACGCCAGGCCATGCAGCTGGTAATATTTATATAAAGAAAAGGTTGATATAATATTTTAAATCACCTTATTTGAGTAAATCAAATTTTATATTTTTCTTAGACAATGCTTTTAAAAATATACATTATATAAAAAGCTCCTTATCTTTATAACCGAAGTATCTTAATATAAATTTTTTATCTTTTTGATTCTAAAGGTTTGATTTACTCTTTTCCTAGAGTAACTCGGCAGTGGCTGTGATTTGAACCTAGTACCTTTTCTAGCGCTGCCAACTTAATGTGAAACGGAGTATAGCAGTGTGACGTCTTCAATTGATGTGAACCCCACCCGTCAATTCATCCGAAATCACCCTATCCATCCATCACCAAACAGATGTTGGATGACAGGTGCAGGTGGCCATGGGGTCATTGTTTGTTGACTGGCCTCGGACAAGCGCAGACATCTGGTCTGGAATATACAATGGCTAAGGAAAATGCAGATGTCAATAGGCATTCCTTTATGAAAGTTTTGAATAGAAGTCGAGGCATTGAGAGTGGGGTTGTGAAGCCTAGGTGTGAGATGAAGGATGTGGAGTTATGGCGCTCCTTGATTCGAGAGAGACGGATGGGGATTGCCCGTTTTCCGCGAAAATGAGAGACGCAGGTGGCCTGGGACGAGGGCAGACCATTTCTTTGACCTGCCAATGAGGAAGACGAGGCAGATCCTTTTCTTTTGACCTGCCAATGAGAGGAGAACGAGGGGCGCGCGTGGTGGACCCGCCCCTGGTGTTTAAAAAGGTGAATTTTACCGAAAAAGAGAGACAAAACGGACGAGAAGAGAAACCTGAAGCGACTTGGACGGAGAGAGGGACTTGGAGAGATAGAGCCATGGAGTAAACTGGAGCCTGAAAAAGCTATGGACTGGAATTTCAGTGATAAAAACTGTCCGCCCGGCCTGGCCTATTTACTGAATATGTTTAGAAGTTAATAAATCTATTTAGCAGAAGTTAAAGCATGTATTGCAACAAATTTTCTTGTGCAATGAATGACTGACGACGTTACAGCTGTATATATATATATATACAAATGGTGGCAGCGGTGTTGATCCGGCATTTAAGTGAATAGATTCGAATCCATAGTTTTATGGAAAAGAGTGAAACGGCCAGCCGTAAAGCGCGAATGTGATGTGGATGAATTTTAATGCCCGCCTAATTTTGGGAGCGCCGACTTCTTCGAGAGGCGTTTCTGTGCCTGCTATGAGATGCTTTCCTGGAGTCCCCAGCTGTGAGAAGAGCCGGATAGAAGTGTCTCCTGTTCTGCCTGATGAATCAACGAGGATTTAAGAGGAACTGTGCCCGTGTGTTTGAGGGACGTTTTCAAGAGTTCCCAGTGTTAAGAAGTCACGAGTTCCTGTCAGTTGGTGTGATGAGTGCGTTTTTAAGAAGTGATTTGTGTGTGTAAAGAGAGAGTTCCTGAGTGTTCCTATGTCTACGCTCCACAAAATTTTAAGGTGAGTCTTTTCTTTTGAGATTATTTTCGGTCAGCAACTGAAAGTATTGTTTTTTTGTATGTAAAATGCTGAGATAAGGAATATAAAAAAGACTAGGTAAATTTAGTAAAAACAATAAGAGACTAGAAAGATTTATGAGTTTTGTATGAAGTGTATAAAATGTGCGATATATTGGTATTTTTGTTTGAGTTGTGAAAGCTAGTATATGGTAGTTATTATACGTGTTGTGTTGGTACAGTAATTGTGTAGGGTATTGTTGTGGTCTTAGATTTGTGAAATTTAGCATTGTGCAGTTATAATTAGTGTGGTGTTGGTACAATATTGTGTAGGATATTGTTGTGGTCTTAGATTTGTGAAATTTAGTATACACAGTAGTTATACTAGTGGTGTTAGTACAATATTGTGGTGATATTGTTGAGGTTATAGATTTGTGAAATTTGGTATACAGTAGTTATACGGGTAGTGCTGAGGACTCGTGTGTGAGTAGGTTATTGTGTTGGTTTTAGATTTGCGCACATTTGTAAAATATAGTTACAAATCTAGGTCTAGGGGTGTATTGTTAGTTTACCTTATCTGTGTATAATTTTTGTAACGATTAAGTTTAGATTTGGTTTGTGTGTATTAGTGCATCATGGAGTTTCTGTTAAGAGAAAGAAAAGACGTAATGTTAGAAGTTGTGAAAGAATTTGGGTAGAAGTTGATATTACTTTAACTAGGATGGAAATTAATAAGAGAATTTGTCAAAGTAAATACTATACTGATGAAGCAGCTAAATATTTGTTAGAGGGTATTTTGGAGGAACGCGAAGAAATTAAGGAACGGGAAATTAAGGAATTTGAGAAGCGTAGACTAGCTAGGGAATTTGAGTTAGAAAGACTAAGAGCTCAGTTCAAAAAATAAGTTAAAAGAAAAAATGAATTGAAGTTTAGGAATAGGACTAACAATCTCAAAATGTTTATTGTGTGTCAGAAAAACGTACCGCAGAAGTTAGTGAACCGGTTAATAAGTGTAGGCCTTTAATTCTCAATCTGGTAGTTACTGAAGCGTGGAGAACGCCATGTCTGGTGTGATTTTGAAAGGAGAATTGTCTCCCCAGTGAGAAGGCGCTGACGAACGTTTTCCCTTTGAAGTAAGAGGGATAGGAATAGAAAAGAGTAGTAAATTTATGGTTGAAAAAGGGAAAGAAATCAATGTGGATAGAATTGGTCATTGTGTAAGGGAACTGGAGCCACTTGCAGGTGCAAGTGTCAATGCAATCGCTTTGTGTGCAAAGCGGGTAATAAATTCTAATGAAATAGGAGCTGATTCTTTAGAATTGATAGAAGTTAGGGGAACAGTGAACCCTGAATTTTTGAGTTGTGAAAGGGAATGCGAGAAAAGAGAAGATATCAGTATGACGTTAACAGGTGGTGAAAAGCAGTTAACAGTGAATCGTGAAGATTTTCGGAAATCATACAATGGCTAAGATAGCAGGGCAGCAACAAAGGAAAAGAAAACACGTGTAAAGCTGATGTGTGGGAGGTTTGAGAAGGATAACGATGCTCGCCCTCTCAAAACCAAAAGAGTTTGATAGAACAGTTTAGAGACGGATAATAGGTCTAGCTTAGTTCAGAATTTAAGTTCGAGATAGATTTACCAGAGAAAAGAGACGCAGTATCATTTATCGTCTCAATTCTAATAAAACTGTACCGTAAGAAGCCGAATTTGGCAAATTTGCTAGGAAAAATAGCTCGAAGGAATAGGGAAAAGATTCCGAAATTTCTCTATTCGGTAAAGCTTATTTATGGATTTAACTTTCAGGGTGGGTTTAAGGGAAAGTCAACTGTATTTTTAAACTACCGCTCTGATCGAAGTAACTATTTAAGAATGATTAACACTAAAAGAAAGAAAGGTTTCTTTCATATCCTGGGATGATTTCTTTAAGGCAGAAGGATAGTAGTTTAAATACGGGAAAGCCGTTCAAAAATTAAACTTGTTGTACATCCCAGATGTTAATTACCTGCTACGAGAAGATAGAGTACCTTTGATTTAGATGTAAACGGATGGGGCAGTCGAACCGTACTCTGCCCGTTGTTTGGTTAGAAAGAGTGAGCCGATACCCTTATCCACGTATTAAATGTAATAAGTTTAGGAATTTGAACCAGGTGACGCGAGCCGAAATTTATCTTTATTAAAAATGGAAGGTTTGGTAGAAAAGAATAGCGAGGTATCGTGGGTCACTGTACTGGATTTGTGGAAGTGGTATTTTCGTCGTTCTCTCATGATGAGTTATCCGAAGTATGCCGCATGCGTTATGCCATTTGGCATGTACATTATTAAGAAAGTGAGGTTTAAGTTTGTATGCGCTTCTTCTTATGGATGTAATTTAACGACGCTGGTTATGGGATGGTTAGAGCAGATTGATGTATCACGAATGGTCGATATAGACATTCTGATGCAGATTTGGAAAAAATCGTGTAAAGCAGCTTGTATTAAAGTGGTTGAGTTGGATTGGGTCGGAAGTCAGATCGACCAAAGGAAAATTAGAGCCGTCGGAAAATTTGTTCCATGCACATAATAGACTTAGTAAATTCATTGCATGAGCTAATGAAGTATGTTAATTATATTCCCAATTAAAGTGTCTAATTTTCCTCAATATCTAACGTAATGAAGACAATACCATGAATTGTGAATAATCCTAGTTTACAATTTATTGTGTGAATGCTCACCGAAAGCCAAAATTTAACTTAATTTAGAAGGTCTTGATTTAAACTTCTTAATTTAAAAAATGTTGTAATGTTGTTTGTAAAGCTTGGAATTTATAGGTGTTTATTTTGTTTATTTGATATCGTTGGAATAAGTAGACGGGAATAAGCAATTCTTTGGATTTGTGCTAGGTGTGAATTAATATCTGTAGGAGTATAAGTGTTTGTGTGTGTGTGTAAGGTGGAAGGATATAATGTGTTATTGAAAATCTTTTTGTGTCTCTTAGTAAGGTGAATAATTGGCCAGATGTTTAACACAATTGATTGAGCGATTTGATGTATTAGAATTAGCAAGTGAAATATGATGATTTAATTTAACCTCTTTAAAAACCCTGAAAATTTAAGGTGTGATGTACTTTACAGAAAAGGAAAAAGAATCCAAGATTTGGATTTAAGGTTTAGTTGTAAAGTGAATGTTTTATAGAATTTTGATTTATTTATTTATTTTACTTTGATTGTATTTATTACTTGGATTGCTGTCCTGGTCAGTCTCATTGATAAGACAACCTTCGGTGTGAAGCCAAATATTAAGAACTGAACTAGCCTGAGGCCAGAGCAGCAGTCCAGTGAAATGGACCTTTTCAGGGGAAGGAATAAGTTGTGACGTCTTCACTGATGTGAACCCACCCGTCAATTCATCTGAAATCACCCTATCCATCCATCACCAAACAGATGTTGGATGACAGGTTCAGGTAAGGCCATGGGTCATTGTTTGTTGACTGGCCTGACAAGCGCGCAGACATCTTGTCTGAATATACAATGGCTAAGGAATGTAGATGTCAATAGGCATTCCTTATGAAAGTTTTGAATAGAAGTCAAGGCATTGAGAGTGGGGTTGTAAAGCCCAGGTGTGATGAATAGGATGTGAGTTATGGCGCCCTTGATTCGAGACGGATGGGGAATGTGTTCGTGTTTTCCGCGAAATGAGAGACGCAGGTGGCCCGGGACGAGGGCAGACCTTTCTTTGACCTGGCCAATGAGGAAGACGAGGGCAGACCCTTTTCTTTTGACCTGCCAATGAGGAGAACGAGGGGCGCGTGGTGGACCCGCCCCTGGTGTTTAAAAGGGGTGAATTTGGACAGACTGGGAGAAGAGAGACAAACGGACGAGAAGAGAAACCTGAAGCGACTTGGACGCAGGGAGAGAGGGACTGGAGAGATAGAGCCATGGAGTAAACTGGAGCCCGAAAGCTATGGACTGACCTCGAGGATAAAACTGTCCGCCCGGCCTTGGCCTATTTAATGAATATCATGTTTTGAAGTTAATAAATTCCTTATTTAAATATATTAAAGTATGCTGTAAATAAAAATTTGTGTACGAATGACTGACGACGTTACAGCAGGAAGAAGGCTGGCCTGGAAAAGGCTTCTTGAGAAGGCCAAGGCCCACTCTGGGTAGTCGAGCCACTGAGGAAGGAAGGAATAACTTCATGCAACAATATCATGCACGCATTTTTTGAGATCAACAAAGTATTTTTAAACACTTGCCTTAAACGTTGTCTGGATTATTTTGCATCCCATAAACATATTACTTTTTTTTTCTTTAATTGTCTCCTCAGAAGAGGAGTTAATCCACAATTGCAGAACTTTCTTTAAAAAGTGAAGAATTAAAAAAAAAGGATGAAAATCAAAGAATTTCACAATCTTTTGTTTTCTGTAATATTTCCAATCTTATTCTAAAGTATAGATTTGTTAAATTTATCTAGGTTTTTTTAAAGTACTTTGCCAATATTAAATAAAAATAAATAATGATATCAATTTACGCACACAATTTACGAATAGCTACTTCTTACGTTAATTTAGTGGGTTCGTGCGTTTTAGTAGTGGTTATAAGCGACGGCTGTAAATTAAGTAATGACAACACAGGTATAAATAATTTTTTTAATGAACTCTTACAAGTACAATTGCATTACATTCCTTATATATCATACCAGCGAAGCTTATAATCTTTTGTCAAATGTCGGGAAGCCATTGTAGACCACAGGCAAGATTTTGGTTGTTGATGTCAACGACAGAGCACTCTACTGCACGGCGTAAAGACGGAATATCAGAAAATCGGCTGCCTTGGAGAAGTTCCGTCAACTTCGAAAACATATCAGTCACAAGGATTTATGTCAGATGAGTAGGGAGGTTGTTTCAAGGTCGAAAAAGGAGAATGACATTGCAGCACGATAGGGAGATTGTTTTGCAATAAATGTGGACATTTGCGCCGCAAAACCAGTTGCAGATGGAGCTGTAGAAATTGGCAATAGTAGTCTGCGTTGACAGTTTGTTCTGCAAGCACAACATGCGTAAGAATCCCACCATCCCAATCGTGGGCCTCAGTCAGCATAACCTGGGTTCCTATCGAAATTTCTGTGGACGTTGCGAACTTCGGTGACACCATTAATTTGATTGGCGCTTTAATTCGGGCTTATTCCGGCCCGAACCAAACACTTTGACCCATCGGGCAAACATCCCCCACGGTAATGCATTTTCATTACAGGCTTCCAGTAATGTTTGATAACATCCTGTTGCACTTTTTTTGTCATCGGCAATCTCAATTTTAAGCATGGACGGCTGATCACCTTTTGAAAATATCCTTTTGAGCTCGTTGGAAACTCAGTTCTTCACTTTAACGCCACACAACCATTAACCTTCTAACAAGATCGGTTGTTTTTTGCAACCTTTGCATCGACAACAGCACCACTTCACCGCTCCCATATCCTATTTGCGCATGCTTGCTGTTTTTCAAGTTTTTCGGTTAAATTGTCACTCTATTTAATTTAAAAAACAAAATCTACAACATAATTGAAATTGTCTTATTGGGGAAAATCCTGAGAGAGAGAAATCACAATTTAATACTATTTAATATGAAATTTATTAGATTTTGTTGTGTTTCAGATATTCATAGATTCTTTAAAAATTAGTACGCATTTTAATTCAGAATGTTTTCGAGCAGTTTAAGAAAGTTACTGTGTAAGGAAACAAATAATTAAATTATTAAAAAAATTCCCTCGATTTTTAACTTTTTTTTTCTATGAAGTTCATCGTAAATCGAATGATTGTAAGTAAATGTAATTATGATTTAAGGCAGTAATAGAGTACATATTAATTACATACAGCTCTGTGTTTAAAAAGTATATACGCGAGGCCGAGAGATCATGGTCATTAACTTGTGTGTTTGGTATTGTTTATATTGAGTCTTGGGTTTGAATCCAGATGTCTCTAAAACCCCATCGTATAAAGAAACTGATGGTGGAGAAATCCGTGGAGGCTCACATTGATATGTTTTAGAATTTTGGAGCATGTGGTATCAGGTTAGACATTTTTGATCATGATTAAAAATTACGAAATCCGTCATTATGTTGCAAAATAAGGCGATATGTTAGCAGACATTCAATCATAAGTTTATATATATATAATAATGACATTTAAACAATTAGAGTATAATGCTATAATCCTTGTGTGTGTGTGATAATATATAACAAAATTGCTGATTAATTCAAATGATATAACAAGCTGTGAACACTATAATATAAGTTAAAGTATGAAGCTGATATATTGCCATCATGCGCTGTGAAGTTCATATTATAAGTTCGAACAACTCTAGCAAAAAGAGCTATAATCCTTGATCGTTGTTGAATAGTAAAAGCCGTTAGGTAGCGCTGTTGCAGTGAGACGCTTATATTTAGAAGTAGTCTTGTGGCAACAGTCAGTGCATGTATCTGTCTTAAGATGTAAACATACTCGTTAGTGAAACATTCTCTTGTGGAATATTCTTGTGTCGAAATTCTAACTTGTGAAAATGCTATTACTTGTGAACTATGCTATTACATGTGAACTATTCTATTGAAATATTCTTCAGCATTGAAATATATCCAATCATATCAAATTGAACTTGGACTCTTCATTGAATTAATTTACTTTCAACAGACTGGAATTCAAAAACGAAATCTTTAGTCTTAGATTACAATTTATGACAGTCCGCTAAATTTGTTGTAGTGCTAATATACAATCGTATAACAAAACTACTGATTAATCCAACATACTGTGAACTCCATGTTATAAGTTAAAGTGGGAATAATTCTCTGAAATATTAACATGCGCTTATTTACAGTACCGTAATTTTTAAGCCATATTAAAATTTTTTGCTTAAAATACATAAAATGCTGATTTTTTTAAAGAATAAAATCAGTAATCAGTTTGAATGTATTCCTCAACTTAGTACTGATCTAAAGTATATCGTTAAAGACAGACTAAAAAGATATTAGTTACATTTAATTCTTGGGCGTGAAAGAGGCTTAATGATTTCTAAAAGGGGCAATATTTTTCTTGCTGAAGAAGTTGATGGCTGTCTTTTACTTTTCTTTTCTATTCATGTTCTACTCAGTGAATTTTGTGAAAATATACTTTTTTTAATTCGAGTAATTTTTTAGGTAAACATATACTTTGCGCTACTAGTATGTTTCCTTGTCATCTACAGTTTTTTTCATATTGTAACTATATTTATACAGTTGTTAGCATTTGCAATACTGATATTCATGATATATTGCATTGTCTGATATATTGCCATCATGAAGGAGAAAAATGACTTTTTTCATTGCAAAAATTGATTTAATGGATGAATTTCTTACGTTCAATGTTTTTTTTCTGGCTGTAAAAGTCCTGTTTATGGAATGTCTAATATTTATTTCGTCGAAGCGAATCACAATGAGGAATTCACATAGGAAAACTGCATCATGATTCTAATACGAAAAAAATAACGTAAAACTCACGTTTTCGACATTTATATATATAAATGTAATGTGTGTGAAAATATTTGCTTACAGCATTCAAAAGAAAATTGAACTGAGAAAACTAAGGAAAAAACTTATATGAAACATTAAAAGAAAAAGGAAAATAATGACAGTATATTCACAAAACCTTAATTGATATTATGTGCTCAGCCCATACTCTAAGAAATATTTAACTTTTTCAAAATAAAGGAATATCTTTGAATGTATAATGCAGAAACATATGTATTTATTTTGTTAAAAGTGTGAAAATAAAATATACATCTACCTTATTTCTTGAAAATCAGAGGGATGAAATGACTCTCATTCAGTCAAAGCGCAGCTAATTTCAAAATAAGTCTTTAAATTTAAATTCTACTGAAAAAATACATTAGTAAACGATTATCTGAAGTTGCCAAAGTTTTATCTCAAAATGCAAACGAGAAAATAATTTACAAAATCGTTTCCATAAAGTATGAACGATATTCTGTAAATTATAAAAGTATTTTTAATTAAGTATCATTTATCTATAAACAATATATAGATGATTCCAAAATACAACTTAAACTTGTAGAAAAAAAAAGAAAAAAACTTACTTCCTTAAGCCATTGTTTTTCTCATTTTAAAGTGTGAGCTAATATGAAAGTTTCTGATTAATAATTAATATTTATCCTTTGATGAAAAAGAATTTTATTTTTACAAGACAATAAATTGCATATAAGAAAAAAATTCAGTAAAATATACATATATGTGAATAGTTGCATAAAATTTCCATTCATAATTAAATTAAAAATGTATCAGATGTAAGCCAAACAAATATTTTCATACAATTTAAATAATGAATAAAATTATTTCAAAATATGTGAATTTTTAAAACAACAAAACGAATCATAAGATTGTTGTGTTAAACATTCCACAAACTTTTCGGGTTATAAAAGGAATTGAATATATTTCACCCACATCATTCTAAAATAAGAATTTTAAAAACAAGAAAAAATGTACCAGCTTGTCTTGACCCGTCGGTCGCGGGCGTGAGAGGGTTCGAGGAAGAAACAGACATGATCTAAAATTCCCTACTTTTATTCAACTTTTAGCACTTATGAGAATGCACTCTGATAACTAAACCCGAAGAGCTGTAAGAGTTATTAGTCCTTTGAAATATATGGAAGCATTTACCTGAGTTTTGATCTTGTACGATCCTGCTTCCAACTTGCTAACTTGTCAGCCGTAAAATGGACGTATCTCACTGTTCTATGTATCCTTCCTTTAGATTAAATATTACGAAGTGCAAACGACCGGTCGCTCACACTATGCTTTCTACTTAAGATCAACTCTTAACCATTATCTCGCCTACTCAACGACTAGCATTTAAATAGAAATTTATATTTGCATAAAATCAAGTCCTCTCTAAGGAAAGCGGTTTTCAAACTAAAATCACAGTTAAAAAGAGTATTTTCTCCAAGTGGATTAGTTGAAGCCCGAATAGAATCCGTTACAAACAAACCTAACAAATAATTTCCAGTAATTGAGTTGTTTATTTTTAAATTGGTGAAAGTCACTTTGCTTTTAAATTCAAATATTTGAGGGTTTGCGTTTTAAAATGTTTATATATATAAAAGTATTAATTTAATAAAATTTGTCTCGAACAAACTCCCTAAAGTTCTCAACATATTAATCTTTTATAAAATCAAAAAATGCTTTATTTGCTTAGGCAGAAACATGAATATCCCCATGAATTTATCCAAGGGACAAAAATACATTTTCAACTTTAATTAATTTGATCTATAAAACCGAGTTAGAAAAATGGACTTCGAGGATGGCTCTTTTTGCGAACAAAACGTATACAGTATAACACTTTTTATGTTTTTTTTCAATTTTTTACAGTTTTTTTTTGCCTCTTTAAAAATATTTTTGAAACCCAACTGGGTTTCCCTCACCAAAGAGATGCAGATCGTTTAAAATGTTGCCCTTAATTATTGTACTTTTTGTCAAGTAAACACACCTGCAAAAATTTTTTTATTACACATAGTATAGATATTTACCTCTTATAGTTATATCTTTTCAAAAGGCACTAAAGGTGAACCCTTTTATTTAAAAAATAACGTGTTTATCACCAGGTGAGGGGATGAGGTTTTTTTTCATATTTTTTTTATTATCTTGCTTTCAATATAAGAGAAAGTTTGCTATAATGTTTTCATAGATTTTTTTTTATTGTAAAATTCCCTTTAAAAAGGCCCGGCCCCACTGTTTAAAAAAGCTTAAAAGATGGCGGCTGTATATTTAATGTTTCAGTCGCTATCAGAAAATTTTTTAGCTTTCACATATAAGGTGATTCTAAATTGTTTTACTTATGAACGGGGGGCTGAGTATCCATCCAGACGTTTTAATTACATAGGAATACAGTCTCTTCCATTCTGGAGACAGGGAGGAAAATAAAAGGATCCTGCGATATAAAACAAGCAAGTCATCTCTCTGACTTTTTTTTTTACCTGCCTATGTAGCCCCCCTTAAGACCAGGGGGAAAAGACACTTCCCGGGTGGGGTACTTCTAATTTTTCAAAGGTGTTCGGGCCCCCAGTGTTGGGGCACGCAAAAGGGTTGGGTCCCTCCTCCCTCAAGCCCCGATTTTTCCCCCCATTGATTATAATCCCTGAAAAAAGAAAAAGAATCAAATAAATGTTTTTTTTTTTTAATTTTTTTTTTCGTAGTTTATTTTCTTCTGTTTTTTTTTCCCGACAATCCCCCCCAAAATCAAAAAAAAAATCTTTTGGTATTTTAGGGGGTAGATACGGGCATGGGAGACCTTGCCCCCATCCCCCCCCCTCTTGAAAAAAATTTTTGTTGTAATAAAGGGGGTTGGTTGAGGTAAGGAAAAAGGTTTTTTTATAACTTAATAATAACGTTTTAAAACACGTTTAAACCAAAACGGCAAGATGCAAACATAATAATAATAGCCACAAATATAATAATATCAAATGATGCATTTATTATGACACAATTCAAAAATTGAAAAAAAAACATTTTTTTATCTTAAGTTGTTTTCTTGTTAATATAGAGATTTATAGTCTCGTACTGTTCCCGTCTTGAGTTTTCCCTATATTTTGCTCTGCTGAAATCTTCGGCGGTCACCTCAAAATGTCTTGGCGGGCCCCCCGTCAATACCTAATCCCCCCGGGCTTAAAACTATCAAAAATTTTTTCCCGTTTTTTTTGGGGAAAACAGAATTTTTTTGTTGGCAGGGGTTGGGGAAAGGGGTCGGAAGGCAAAAATTACAATTTACAATATTTCAAAAAAGGTTTTAAAGGACCATAAAATATTTGTAACAATAAATAGTACTTGCATAAATAAAGTTTTTGTAAAAAAAAAAAAATAAAACTAATCTATTTATTCACATAAAAAATATCTATTTATTCAGTATAAGTAGTCATCCCAAAAAATTAGATAATAGATGATATTATTAGATTTATTTATTATTTAAGTTTAATAAAAAAATTTAAACATTTTTTTAAAACACTAATTTGCTTTTAACAAACAATTAAAAAAAACAAATTCAAAAATAGGCTTTTTGGTTTTCAAATAAAAAAATTTAAACACAAAACATTAACTTGGCCAAATAAAAAAACCTTCTGAGCAAAACAAATTCAATGGGGCTCAGCTCCGTGTTTATAAAGTTTGGATAAATTTGGCGCATAACTTGTTTTGTTTAAAACCCTTCTCTAAATTTTCATTTTTAGTTTTTTGGCCTTTTTTACTTTTAATTATATTCACGCAAAGAGGCTTGCTTCAAAATATTCAACCCAAAATAGTCACCTCAAATGCCAACTTTTTCCCCTTATTGTGCAATCTGGAAGACTTTTCCCAACTCAATATAGTCCCTAACCCCGCATTTCAAACTGTCAAATTTTAACGTTATCATACTTTTCTGGATCTCCAACTCTTCCAACTTGCTTTTTCAACTCAGAAAATTTTCCATCCAAAAGCTTTTTTTTTTTAAATCGATCAATTGCGTTTCTGAGCCCAGTATCAATTCAAATGGCCCAATGTGGATTTAGTTACTATTTTTGTTTTGAGAGGTTTTTTTAATGAATGCTAGATTTTTTGGTTTTGTTGCCCCTCTTCACAAATTCATTTTTAAATTTTTTTATGCTGTGCTGAAGTAATTTTGTAAACAGTTGCTCTGGTTTTACGCGATATTGCTTAAAAAATTGAAAATAAGTAATTTACCGCTCGAATATTTCTACAAGAAGAATTAATTTTTTCTTCGAAACAAACCGATTCTTCTACTAAAACAAAAACGGGGTTTATTTTTTTTTGCAGTTTTGAAATTAGTTATTTAATTTCGTTGTGATATCCACCATAAAGTAAAATTTTTTCAACTATTTGTTTCTCTAATTCAGGGTGAGTAATCCTTTTTTTTTATTGGGAAAAGCATTTATTTTTTTTAGGCACAAAGCAAAACGTTTCCACACCTTACCTTTAAACCATGAAATTTATTTTAAAAAAAAGGGGGTGGAATATACTAAGTCTCCATTTCGTTTAAAATTCTTTAAACTGACGATGGTAAAATGCTGACAAGATCTGATATTAATCTTTATTACCAAATTCATGACCTCAACTATTTCGGTTTTAAATGTTTGGGCACAAAGTGCTTCTTGGTTTATTAAGCATTGAAACGTAAGAATTTCGTGGTTTATTTTGCTCTGAAGAATCGTTGTTGCCCTTTTTTTTTTTCCCGTCATACTTCTGGCTCCATCTTTTTGCTAAAACGATTTTATTTAAATCCATCTTATTTCTTAAGGCCTTTTTTTTCACGGCTTTCCCTATTCTTTCTTCTAGTTTGTGAGGTGGTAGAAATCCTAGAAATTCTTTTGGACCATTGGAAGACATATACCCTAACAAAAAGGGGCGCTTTGCCGCCCATGTCCAAGAATCATCTGTAGCAAAGTGATAAAGCAGAAGAAAGTTGAAATCTTCCCCTTCAAATATGTTACATTTAAAGACATTTTAGCTATTCTATCTTGTACTGTTTTATCAGATGGGGGCAAATCTTTGATTTTTCAAGTTTTGTGGTTTGTTTTAAATCACGAAACGGTTTTTTTTTATCCCAATAAAAACTCTTTGACGTGCTCCCATCTTAAAGGGTGATTTTTTTTTTTTCTTTCAAAATGATCCCGCGAAGCTTGTCAGATTAACATTACTTGTAGATTGCGTCTTTACATGGAACTGGATTGCTGTTTTTTTTTTGGAGCTCGTTGAAAAACTTTTTTTCTTCTTCACCAACTGGATTTTACTGGAAACTGGTATGTTTTGTAATGAAATGTCTCTGAATTTGATTTCTTTTGTTTTGAGTTTTCTTGGCAAAGGAGGGTTGGAAGGTCATCGAGTTGCATATGAAAACGACGTTTCCCCCAAACCCGATTAATTCTCTTGTTCCTCTTAGTTCTTTTCTCCCTCTCTCTCTCTCTTTTTTTTTTTTTTTTTTTTTTGTAAATGCCATGCTATGTAAGGTGTTTTAAAAGTGGTAAAAAAATTTTTTTTTAAACTATTAATTAGGTATCAAAACAGCAGATGACAAGTTTTGCAATTATTTACTACATCAACTATCCCCAAAAAAATCATACGAAGCTGAGCATAATGAAATATAATTTAAAAAAATTTTTGAAACGATATATATATTTTAAATTAAAATACTTGCCTAAATAAAAAAAATAATTCTTAAAAATTTAATTTTTAAAATTAAAAAATTTAGACATGAAACACTGTTTGTCTCTCTCTCACGTACTGACTGACTATACATATTTTCCCCGTCGCATCTGTTGGTCCCTCCCTTGTGCGGTAATCACCATTGGAATAAACGGACTTTAGCTTTTTATCGGGGGCGCATTCTACTTTTATTTTTTTTTTAATTTTGGCAAATTTAGATCTTTTTTTCGGAAAAGGGGGTTTCCCATCATCCGAAATAAATGAAATGCCAAACATATAAACGATCTAAAACCAAATCAGTCACTCAAAAGTTTTTAAAGGACACTTGGCATAAAACAAAAGCTATTTTAAAAATATTTATCACTTAAAACAAAAACAAAATGATTTAAAAATATTTTAACATTTGGTGAACATTATGAAAGGAAAATTTTTTATTAGTATTATAGAATTACAATTTGATCTAGCTTTTCAAAAAAAAAGGCACACTGAGTCAAAAAGTATTGGGACACTTTTAAAGAGAAAAAGTTAAAAAATTTAAAAAAGTAAATAGAATTTGTTTAAATACTTTTTTTAGACTAGAAGTTAAAACATAAACTCAAACAGATAAATTTTTTATAAAAAAAAAAGGCGAAACAAAAGATATTTGATTAGCGTGCGAAACCCGTAATAAGTCACCGGAAGGGAAAATCTTTTTGCTGTATAGGAAAAAATTTGAAATTGATAAGTCTACTGTTTTAACATCATCGACAGGAAAAGAAAAAAGGGGTGTTAAAAATTTTAAATAATCAGGGCTAAGGATATTTAAGAACTTTAAGAGATGGATTTAGCAAAACAAATTAACCCGAGAACTAGAGCTAAAATAACTTTTTAATGTAAAGTAGGTTCAGGAAATGTAAACCTAAAACTGAAGTGTTTAAAAAAAAACATAAGTATCATGGCAGGCCCGGGAAAAGCCTATATTAAAAGAAATACAAACTATGGGGCATTTGCTAAAATGTATTAAGGCAAACAGACTATTGGGGAAAATTAATTTTTTTGATGGAACAAATTAGCATTTTCGTTGGATTCCCGGGAAAAAAGTTTGACGGAAAATAAATACAGCAATGGATTCAAAAATTTAAGGCCTTCTTTAAATATAAGAAGTAACTAAATTATCTGGGGCTGCATGGAAAATCGGGTCGGAACTTACATTTTATTGATGTTATAATGAATGAATTTTGTATTTGACCTAAATAAATTTAAAGCGAAGTGCGAGAAAGCTGAGAATCTCAGGATTTTTTAAAATTTTCCAAGATAATGACCGGAAATATACTGCATATTTTTTTCAAGTTATGGATCCTCATCACTGTCCAGTTTTTTAAATACTCCTGCACCTACCCCCAGACCTTAATCCCATTGAAAATGTGGGGATTATTTCAAAAACTATATATGAGCATCAAATTTCTAACAAGGAGGATTTAAGAAAAAATTTGGTGAAGGTGGACCGGAAATCGATAGATCGTTTTAAAAATTTTTTCCCATCCAAACCCAAAAAGCTTGGGGGGTCTAAAAGGAAGGGTGGCCCAACAAGATATTTTCTAAGTTTGAATCCTTTTTTTAAAATTATTGGGGAAATGTCCCAAACTTTTTTTCCACGTTTTTTTAAATCGTTTCTTTTATTTTCAATTTCAACCCTTTTGTTAAAGCATGGATTTTTAAATTTTTATTATTTGTATTTCAAAAAACATTTACTTCTTTTTTTTTTCCATTTGTTTTCAAGTAAAATTGATAAAAAACTGTAACTGGGAGTTTCCCAAGTTTTTTTTTATGCACCTACCTCTTTGATCCCTTAGGGGTTCGAAGATTTATTAAATAAAAATTTTATCTTACATTTAATTACTACATTAACGCTAATTTTTTAAAAATTAAAAAACTGTAAAATTGATAAATAATAAAAAAGGTAATTTATTAAATATATATTTTAATAAAAACACTTTCATGGGAATATCCCAAAAGTTGTACTTTTTTTTTCTTTTAACAATTCTTATTGACTTCAAAAAATTAGATATTTTTTGGAAAAAAAAAATGTTAAATGTATTTTAAAAAATATAATCCTTATTATTTATCTACCTTTACTTCGGTTTTATTATTATTATTATATATGTACATACATATCTTTGAGAAGTTATAATTCGCTTCCAACTCTTCTACTTTAAACAACAAACTATACGTCACAGCCAAACACTGGTGATGACGCCAAATTGTCTTGAGTCGAAAGCGAATTAAAACCAACAGAGAAACATCCGACGACGGCATCATTCGAGAGCTTCCGACGGACTCACGATGCGTGTCACGGGGAAGGGAGTCGGTGAAAAACGAATACAAAGGGCTGATAGATAGAAATGGGGCCTAATACTCGTTAATCAATTCAGAACGAATTTTAAATGTTCTTTCTTTTTGATAAAATAAATAATATTTGGATATGGAAATAAAGGGCTGAAGCTTTACATCCAGAGAGCCGCATGTGGCTCTCGAGTCTCAGGTTGTCGACCCCTGGTATAGGAGGAAGGTGATCAAAGCAAGGGTTGTCCTTTAAAAACGGAACATTATCGTTTCAAGCATTATTTATTTATCATTATCGTTATTATCTTGATAAAATTTTCGAAACTTTTCGTGAATTTATGGCGAGTACACGCAAAGGAATTGGCAGATAGCACCTCACACACACGGTGAAGAAGCAGGGGAAAGGACGCGAAGCACATGAAGATTGTACGATCTCAATGGTTTCCAAATCTTCGTGTTCCAAGACACCCCATCTTTTTCAGTGTTGATCGAAAATTGATAAAACCGGTTCGTTTTGCCATTTCAAACAGCAATGCAGGATGTTTGCAAAATGTGCGAACGCCAGAAATGGAAGAGAGTTTTGATTAGATTCAGAAGCAGCTCCTTCCACAAGTACACGAACGGTGGCATGCAAAATTTAATATTTCCCCAGTCAGTGGTGTCGGCATTTAAGCAGTTGCTGTGAGTTTTTCACTAAACAATAAATATTATTGCGCAATTTTTGGTACCATTCATTCGCTTTCCCAATACTGTTGTAACTTCAGGTGGCAATTCTACTATTAATCTTTTCTGCCTCTCAGAGTGGGATGGGACCCAATGTTCCTCTGTGATTATTGGTGTTTGAATTAAGTGTTTTAAAATGTTCATCGCAGAACATGTAGTCTTGAACTATTTAATCAGTTCTAGTCGAAAATATAATTGTATTAATAACATATGAGGTGACTACCGTCATCTGGACACAACAGCACAATCAATGATATACATTTACATTATACAGTTAATATGAAAGTACATATTCAATTTTCCGAATAAATAAATAAATAATTGGGTTTGGGGGAAAAAAGAAATCCATTATTTTTGCAAAAAATTAAAGACTCTTTTTAAAAATAATTAGGATTTAATTTGGTCAAATATACCGTTTTGTTGCATAATTTTTGCTATTTTATAGGTAGTTTCATAATGCATCCCCATAAAAGTTTTGGGGTCCTTTTGGTAAAAAACCAGTAATCGATTTTCCAATCTTCTGATCAATCTGATCCCCAAATTTCTTATACTCAGGAAATTTTGAAACGAGAAAAAAGGGGATAATCACTTGGTCCAGGTTCGTATACGGTGGAAGCAAAACTTCCCAACCCAATCTAGAGTTTCTGGTGAGTCAATACAGACATGTGTGGGCCCGGTTTTCCGATGGAACACAACACCTCTTATGTTGGAATGCTGGCCGCTTCTGGGCAATCGCGCTTCAAACGGTCCAGTTGTTTACGGTAGAATCTGAAATTTGGGGTTTTGCCATCGGGCAACTCCCTACTGAATGATTCCTTTTTAGTTCCCAAATACTCAGTAGAATCTTCCCACTATTAGTCCTGGTTTGGTCACCGTTTCAGCTGCTTCACCGCGCTTTTCCACGATCGTTTTAAAAATCGTATGGCACATTTTCATCCCAATCACCATCCGCTTAGAAATAGGGGTTTCATTCCGTTTGGTCAAGGCTTCCAGATGGAAATTCGATCCATCATGTTTTTTGGGGTTAATTTGGGTGGTCCCCCAAAACCCCGGCTTCTTTTTTTGGGTCAGCTTTTGCCAAAAGGCTTAAAACTTTTTTTTTTCTATCTTGGCTCTTGGCTGAAGGTACTAACACCGGGCAACCGTTATTTCTTTGTTTTTGTTTTTCGACAACGGGCCCGCCTGGAAAGGGGGGCATCTTTAACGGGGCTCAGGACCCTTAAACCCAAAATTTCGATTTTTGAAAAAAAAATATATTTATAGCCCTATCTTTCTTGTTTTGCAACAAAATTTTAATGATCATAAACCTTCTTGGTTATTTAAAAAAAAACTGAACATCCCCGGGGTAAACAAAAATCCACGCCCATTTTTAACAGCTGTTTGACGAAAAG
>BMAV01020923.1:0-13038 GCA_019973955.1 Trichonephila inaurata madagascariensis | reverse complement strand
GGATCCTCCAGCCCATTTCTGTGGTGTCCAATGGATGTGATCCAGAGCTAACTGAAACCAAGCTCTTCTGTGAGACGACGTCATTGGTACCAAATTTAAAAGGGTCTTTTGAAAAAACGATTTCTGCAGTCGTTTACAAAAGTTTGTGGGGGATACCATTTTTGATTACCTCACAACCCCTCGAAAAAATTTTTGGGGGCTGAACTGATCCGGTCCCGGGAAATTGAAGGCACAAACGGGGAAATACATACCACAAGTCGACCGGAGCCCCGCTCAGGGGGCCCCTTTTGATCCTAACTAACAAATCTTTTTTATAATGTTCCCAAGTTTAAATATTAAGTAAAAAGGTTTCCCCACCATATAATCATCGCTATTCAATTGAAAGTAATTTTGAATTTGTAGGGAATTTCCCGAAACTCTTTACATTGTTTGTTCAGTGTTGCAAACTTTATTTATTGAAAAAGTTTTGTTATTTTTAATTTTTTTTTCATTTTTCTATAAACTGTTACAAGAAAATGGAACTTCAAGTTAGATGAAAATTCTTACCATACTTTTTATATCTAAAAAAAAACCTACACACAAAAAGCATTTCCTTCCTAGTTACATTTTATATTTAATAACGATATTATTCATAATAAGCTAGTTTCCTGTTTCAATATTACGCAATTTTCTCGTAAATACAGTATACTAATGTAATTTTGTCCCTCCTCCTCTGCTCTTTTGTGGAAAGGTGGTGTTTTTTTTTAATTATAATACCATAGCATTGTATTTTTTTCTCCATGCATATTTTTTATATCATTTCGTGTCTATCTAGGGGGCCAACTTTGTAGCTGTAAGACCTCTGGTGGATGAGTCCGATCCCGAATAAATAAATAAATAGTTAGAGATTACCTAACGACATTTTGTAGCGTAGCATTATGTTTTTGCTTCCTTTTAACGTGAGTAAGTACTCGCGTGCACATTCGAATTGTATCGGATAAATTATAAAACTGAAATTATGGATAAAAAAAAGAACCCAGTGGTGCGTTTAAGCGCAAACAACGCCAAGAAATATAATATAGTAAATAAAAATTGTATAGCTTTGTATAATCAAAATATTCATTTATTTTTACTTTTTAACTTGATAAAATCTGTCCAAGATAGGGCCCCTATTTTTTTTAAACGAGAAACTAAAGATAATTAGCTACACCACTGCATAAACAGCAGTCCCCGCTGGCCTTTGTAACCTTATAGAATCCACTATCAGGTTTTAGTGACACTGTATGCTCCAACGGGTGACATTTAAGAATGGGGCCATCTACGATATTCGTTCCCCAGAATGGATCCATCTAATTACATACCAGCTATGCTTTCGCTTTAATCTAATCCACTATACGTTTTCAGAAATTTGGAATGAAAAAGTGAGCACCAAACAAACGTAACATCCAACGCAATGAAAAAGCAACTGCTGAAATGGAGGTGTTTTTATATTTAACGTGTTCTATAACATCATGTGTGGTTTTATAACTTTTTGCTCAATAACTGTTTTCACATTTCGCTGCAAGCTACATATGCTTATTTTGTTGCTGTGACCTTTTTTGAGTTATTTTAATTTTACTGCTTGTTGCTAAGTTTTTGAACGTCTGAAAGTTAAAGTGGCATCTTTTTCATCCTTTATTTTTATTAATGCATCAAGTACCATCAGAATGTAGTTTACCTTTCTTTCAAGGTGTTTTAACAATACATTAATTGTTCAGTTTTGTAATGTGTGAATTTATTATTAAATAAGAAAATTTAAATCTAGTTTTATGAAAATTGAACTTCAGCCCAACTTCTCTTCCAACTTATAAAGTCAAACATAAAAGATTACAATGTTTACTTGTTTGAGTAACCTTCCTTCTGAACCCCCCTGGGCTGACAGCTCGGGGGAACCCCACCTCCAAGCTTTTCCATACCTGTCTTCTTCCTGCTTCTCCAATTTTTAGTTCTGAAAACTAAGAGATATTTTTCTGTTTGAATAACCTTAACTACATAATATTGTATGTCACTACTATCGTTAAAAAAATTCAGTATGTTTAAATTTTCCTAGTAGGGGAGAGAGAGAAAAACATTCAATATATTACAAAAATAAAAAAAAAAAAAAAAGGAACTTAAATCTCTAGTTTTTTTTTTTTTCTGCCCCGATTGATTTTAAAAACATGGTATCCACCACAAGGGATTAAAAGATGACTCTTGCTTTGAAACAGCAACTTTAATTTAGTGCAAAAATATTTAGACAAATTCCAGCAATTTCATGCGGTGAAGATTTCTTTTAGTGCAAGACGGTACATTAACTGAATATTCCACACAGAATATAAGGGGAAAAACTCAAAAAAACCAACCGGTTGCCTGTGCCAAAACAAATACAGTCAATGGGGGGTAAAAGGAAAGAGATTTATTTTTTTTTTTTGCAAAAAAAACAAAAAAAAAAAAATTACAAGAATTAAATAGAAGTTAAGTATAGCATATAAGTAAACATACAAGCCACATTATTAATAAAATTATTAATAAAAATACAGAATAATAACAAATACAATACCATCCAAACACACAGACACACATGGATTGTTTGTTACATACTTAACATTTTAAAAATCAACATTTTTTTGTTGTTGTTGTTGTAAAAACATGTTTTTTGGTATTGATCAAAAAAGGTGCATATTAAAAAAATATAGCCATCATTTTTAAATATTTAACTGGATTTCCCTGAACCAAACCCCACTTAACGGGCTGCCATTAAGATATCATATGTTATTAAAAATGATTTGAGGGAAAAAGTATAAATGAATATTTTCTTCTTTTTTTATATTAAATTATAATTACAGGGGAAAAATATTTTTTAAAAATATAATCAAAATTTTAAAAAATAATACAATTTTTTGGCAAAGACAAAATATTTTCTAATTATTATTTTTTTATGGAAAATGTTTTAATAATATAACAATATATTAACTATATATAGCTAAGACTTCTCTGCATATCCTATATTAAGATTTTTTTTAGAAAAAATGACGTTATTTCTAGTTTTACTTTCAATCAAAATAATAACTCGTATTTTCTGTTCAAATTTCTGGAATATATTAAAATATCAATAAACCTGCTTCATTATTAGGTATTTCAAACATCCTTGTCCAGGCTTTGTAAATATATAGGGAAACTATTATCGCTACAGAAGCATTTTCCAATAAAAAAGAGAAAATTTCTGAAATATGCCCTTGTTTTTTTTTATTTGTATTAATTTTTTATCTTGTTATTTTTATTTATTTATTTATTTTTGCGCAAGAATTCTATTTAAAAAAATTTTTTATAGTAATATTCTTAAAACAATTTAAAACGTATATTGCTTATTTCAGGTGATAATATATATATAAAGAATGTTATTTGTGTTCTTTTTAAAAATGAATCGTTCCCAACATAGTTAAATACATTAACAAATCCCTTATTAATAAATGAAAATTTAAGTTTTAAGAATTTTTGTTTGTTTCCACATTCTGCATACTATGTCATTAATATATTTAGTTAGATAGCCTAATTTACAATTTTTATCACATTCTAATTGTATTTTCAAAAAATGTTTTTTTTTAAAAGAGATTGTTTAATTATATATTTTTCCCCCATTTTGTAGGCCGTTTTAAACCAGGTTTTTAAATTTAAACGAGACACAAAAAAGCCTAAACTAGAATGATGAAATCCAGCTGCAATTGATATACTTATTTGTTAATTAAACTGAATTATCATCAGTAGTATATCTTCATAAGCAATTTTTTAAATTGTCTTTATCGAATTACAAATCATTTGCGCACCTGCTTGTTTTTTTTGGAAACAACAATTTTTTTAGTTTCCTGGTGAATTGATTTTTAACTCGACACCTGCCGTGATATTGTATTTTTTATTTGGTTTTTGCTAAATACGCATTCAGTTGTGGAATATTGGGTGCATAATTGTGCAGGAATTATTGATGTTTTGTGTGAAAACTTTTGCAACCGGTTTCTGTCAAAGGGAAATTTTATTATAGTTGGGAAATTTGTCCTAGAATGAGTGATTTTAACAATGATTTGAAATGAATGGTAATAATTTAACGAATAATTTAGTTATGTAGAAAATTTTGGTAAAACACGATTAATGTTTAAAAAGAATGCAAATATATTACAAAATATCAACACTAAATATATGTCTTCCCCCAAAAAAGGGCCCCGGATCTTTTCCCTATCTTTTGGTACATTTGGTACGTTTATACATTCATCGGTTTGAGAGGAGAAAGTCTGACATAGATAGATACGTTTTTTTACCTACGGATTGTAATGGGGAGTATGAGAGATCCAAACAGTTCTATTATTTAAGATCTAATCAGTTAGCTCTATTTATTTCATTATATCATGATGATTTGGATCTACTCTATTTACCTCTTCCCAGGAACTTACGTTAATATGTCAATGCTTGTTTATGCAATTATGTGAAAAATTTTAGTGAACTAACTGCATTGTCTAATGCTGTAAGTAGCTTATTGCATTACATAGATGTTAAACATACAAAATTGCTTTATCTGCACTTTTTCTTGGAGATTACTTTAATATACGTTTTATGGCGTTAATCATCTTAACATTCTTTAAAGCAGTTAAAATGAAAGATTCCTCTTAGAAACGACAGTACTTTATTTAAAAAAATCATCTTTAAGAACTTTTGCCGTTGATGCTTGAACAAGTACAGAATGAATAATTTCCGAATATTTAGTCATAACTAATATCAATTTTATTCATGATCGTATGGATAAAATATCCTAAATTCAAACTAATTGCTAATGACAAATTGGTAATATTGTGAACCATGTATTTTTGTATGTCACTGTTTATGGCCTTATGATCTTTATGACCGATAAAATCTCATCTTGGTTTTAAATGAAAAAAATAATTTTTAACAAAAAGCTATTTGCTTGCTATGATGAGGTGGACTTGAAACAGTATTCTCATATTTTCTTTTGGATTTCTTTAAATTCAATGTTGACCTGTTTTTTTTGTCACGACTTAACTTTACTTTTGACAGTCTTACGATATATAAATCTATCAATTATGATCAAAACAGTGTTTGTAGAAAAAATGTGCCCCTTGTAAAGATTTTTTTATATCTCCGTTTGGATTTCTTTTAAATTCAGAGTTAAAGTGATTTTACATCTGATGGTTTAATGTTGCTTCTGATAATTTGTTCCTCATGTAGTTTTTTGGAGATGGTATGCATTTTTTATATATTATCATACTGCCCATATATGTTATATGTATTTCAATTATCACTATAGTTATTTATGATTGTATGTATGCATTTGTTTTGCTCTTCGTAATAGAATTACAATTGCTAATAAAAATATTGCGAAAAAGTGTTTGAATAATTAATTTTTTAGCAACATGCTTTATTGTTTGTATCATTCAGTACTGCTGTTGATTTTAGAATGTTTCAACGGGGACCTATTTTCGATAGTTTCTTTTTTATTTTAGTTCACACTATTTTAATTTTTTAGTATTGAATTACATCTAATACTTTATACTAGATATATATTACAGAGATGTTAGATCTTATTACACCGTTCCTCATGTAATACCAATTTATTTTTTTCCCTGTTGATGGCTTCCTAATAATTCTCATTTATATTATTTTGTTAATCAGTTTATCATCATTAATTTTTTCTTTCGGTTTATCTATTTCACGTTATTTCCCCCAAAGTTCAATAGCAGGAACTTACTACTGTTATTACTGTTCTGATATAATTTATATTACTGTTTGCATTCATTCATTTCTGTTTACTTTATAGCATGCTAATTTTCTCCCTTGAGTTGAAATATTTGTTTTTGTTAAATTATCATTTAATCTGAGGGTCAAATTGTACTTTTTAAAAAATATTTATATTTTAAACATTAATTAAAAAATATTTTTAATTTTTGGTTATACTACTTTACACACACACAGGTAAAAAACACCTCCCTAAAAATATTATAATTGCTATAATAGGGGAATTTTATGTTTTTGAAACTTAACCCGTGCAAAGAACGGGCATTTCAACTGGTAAACAATATATATAAAATATAATATTATAATTATTTATAGAAAAAATATTTTATAATTAATATAATAAAAGTAATATATATCTTATATATTGATTTTTAAATATTTTACATTTTTTTAAAATATTTAATGTCTTTATCAATAAACAAGGTTTTTTCTTTTACAGCCATTTTTTAAGCAAACGGTATGTCAACTAATTGCTCAATAAACATTTTTAATCAATTTTTTTTATTTCAAAACTTAAGAAGGAAATTATTGGTATGTAACTATATTGATTGAATAAATGAAAATAGCAAGCACCTTTTATTATTTTTTAAGCACTAATGAAATAATTATTGTTAAAATAATGAATATGTTAGTTTTTTGTAGAATATACTTTGTTTCATCAGATACATGTTTAAATGATTTACTAAACAGAGTGGAATGAAAAAACTATAAAATTATAATAAAATACTGAAATATTTTTATCAGACAGTATTCTTTGGTTTTTGAATGATTTTTTTAGTAAATGTAAATATATATATATATATAGGCTTTTCACCATATATATATATATATATAGTGTTTTTTCTTTACACGTACATATGTTTAATCAATTATTCAAACGATCAGAAAAAAAAATCATTTCAATAGTTATCTGTAGGATTTTTTAATTCATAATTAATAAATAATGGGATAGTTCACCAAAAAGCCACTGTAACGAGAGATAAAAGAAATGTGCCTGACAATGGAAAGCTGTGGAAGAAATTTCGAAAAAGGGAATTGTAATGACGGTAATATAGAAATCATACACGCACAACAGGAAGTGCTGGCAGCTAGAGGAGAAGGATAATTTCCCTGACAATTTGTTATACATTCAAAAATGTTCGTGCAACGCAGGGGTAAATGAAGGGAAAAGAATCCTGTCGGACAGTGAAAAGAAGTGAAAAAATTTCGAAAAAGGGAATTGTAATGACGAATTTTAAGAAATCATACACGCACAACAGAAGTGCTGACAGCTAGAGGATAAGGATATTTCCCTGACAATTTGTTATACATTCAAAATGTTCGTGAAAACGCAGGGAAAAATAAAGGGGAAAAGAAACCTGTCGGACAGTGAAAAGAAGAGAAAAAATTTCGAAAAAGGGAATTGTAATGACGTTAATATAGAAATCATACACGCACAACAGGAAGTGCTGACAGCTAGAGGATAAGGATAATTTCCCTGACAATTTGTTAAACATTCAAAAATGTTCGCGCAACGCAGGGGTAAATGAAGGGAAAAGAAACCTGTCGGACAGTGAAAAGAAGTGAAAAAATTTCGAAAAAGGGAATTTTAATGACATCATTACAGCTATCACTCATATCATATGCATACACACCCGCACAAAAGTGCTGGCGTCATGAAGGAAAGAGGAAATTAAGTTACACACTCGGTAAAAGTCCAGGCTAAGTGAAGGGGAAAGAAAAAAAAAGTCAAAGTAGTTTCGAAAAAGAATATTGGAAGTGTTTATTTTGTGAAGGGAATTGAAAATTTATAAAAGTAGAGAGAGTCCGTGCAACGCGTAATGAAGAATAAAGGCAACCTCTCTAAGTTCTGATAACTCATTGTTATCATTAGTATCTAATGTATGTCGACATTTGTTGCAGCATAGCTGTTTTTTGCTTCGCAAATGTTTGAAATTTCTTTTTCGTAATGAATTCCGTACTATATTTTTTTTAAAGAGATATAAAATACTCTTTGCACATTTTGTGCAACATTAAGTTTTTTATAAGCATACAAACATAAAAAACATACCAAGTTAAAAAAGTGTCCACAATTTTGGCCACCTCTGTATATATATTTAAGCAATATCTTCTAATATTGTAGTAAATAAATATAATAAATTTCTATAGAACATTTTTTTTATTTTATTTGATAAAATTTCAATTTTATTAATTAATTAAAATTAAACTTAAATATGCAAATTAAAGGTTTTTCCTATTACGTTTTGTAGCAACTATTCGAAGTACATTATTAACGAAAATTTTTCCCGTGAGTTTTAATTTTCAGTATTCATATACATTTTTACATTGATTTAATCTTAAATTATCCGTGTTCTATTTTTATTAAATATATTGTTGGTATATGTATTACTCAAATTATATCAGTTCCAATGAACCTTTTAAACATGTTGTGAATAACTTTGACGTGGGAGCTGAAGAAAAATAAATGACTTGATCCTTGAAAATAATTTAAAAAGTTAAAAAGAATACATTTTATGAGAACTCACGAACAAATTGAAAAAAATATCTTTACATATTACCTCCTTTTATTGATCGGCTTTTCTGTTTTCTGTGTAGGTATAAAATTTCCCGTCCTAAAGCTGGTATTAATTTTAACTCCCTTTCATCACCCAGGTAATATTAACAAATGAGCATTTGGGAAAACCCCTAAATTCAAGATGAAAAAAGAGACGTCTCTTAGGTTCGGGTTACTAAAGTGCAAAATGGGTCTTAATTAGTAGATAACTTATTCAGTATAGTAGTGTAATTTTAAATGAAACTAAAACAGGTGAATCAGTTTTCCTTTTTTCTAGAACTCTACAAATTGCAGTATAAAAAATTTAAAATATTTATAATAACAGAAAGAAATGCTTTAAAACAACTTTTTTTAGCTAAATTATTGAGTAATATTCCTCCATAGAAAGATGAAAGATCTTTCCTTTGTTTCAGATAAAATATTTTGTAATTTAAGAAAAAATAAAACTATTTCTATAAAATTGAAAAGTAAACTTCTACTTTCTTTTTTTTAAATTATAGCAGCCAGTTGCCCGCCTCTAATTTTATTCCTTCATTCTTTAACAAAGCAAGTAATATAAAAAAAATTAAGTCCCATTCCTACTTAGATCAACAAAGAAAATTTATTTTAACTACTTTTATTAAATAAATACAATTAATGTAAATATGTATATACATAAAAAAAAAAATCCAAAAATATATTTTTTTTAAATTATCATTAAAGTTACGTGTTGTCACCCTAAGCAATCGTGTATAAAAATTTCAGTTCAATTGAATGCTTTAAAACGTAAGAAAAAACTTTTTAGGCACATGTCGCCAAAAAAGGGGCGCTAAGCCGTCAAAAAAGATGCCAACGTGGTGTAATTGTAATTTTTAAATAATTAGTTTTAACCATAATTTTTTTTAATTTTAATTTTAAAATTTTTGTATTGTCATAAAAATAATCACGTAGATACAATTTTAGCCAATGGAGCGCTTTAAAAAATGTTTTATTAACGATTGAAAATTCCCAAGATAAATAAATAAAATATAGAGATTTGAGCTAATAGTAGAAATTTAAAATACTTATTCTTCGTTTTCTTTTTTTAAAATGTTTCTATCTGAAAAGGTTTTAAATAAAGCTAATTTAATGAATCACAGAAAAAAATAATGGAATTTTAAAAGATCAATATTTTTAAATCTTTATTTTTTTAAATATTAAATATTTTTTTTTTTTTACTATTACGAAATGATAAATCTAATTACGAAAAGATAAATTTAATTATGAAATAATGTTAACGAAAACACTTTTTAGAAATATTTAGCCATTATTCTTATTTTATGAAAGATTAACAAATTTACAAGAACTATTGAAATGATCTTTTTAATTTCAAGCATAAAACTGAATTATATATATAAGACATTTATTGGTGTAAAATAACTTTTACAGCCATTCAGAAAGAAACAGACTTATTGAAACTCAAACATAAATAAAGAAAAAATAAAGAAATAGGCAATCGAAATAAATTTTCGGGAAAAAAAAATTTTTTTTTTGTTACTCAATTTTTTAGACACAAAAAATCTCTGACGTTATTTTTAATCAGATATATTTGCAAAAGTAAAATATTAAGATTCAATTGTTTAAAAAAACTGGATGTCGGTGAATTTTTCCCCCACCAACAAGGTTCTTTTTGACCCAAAAGTTTTAAACCAGGCCCAAAGTGTGGGGCAAGCATATAAAAATAAAAAGATTAAAAAAATTAATTTACTAAATGAAGTAAGAAAATACTTTCTGACATAATAAAAATTAACATTTTTACTGATAGAATTTATTTTTTCATAAACAAAAAAAACTTTCATTTCGATTATTCATTCTCTCATCCCTTTAAAAAAATAAAAAAAATAACATTTTTTTTGATGTGCTGTAATCCCCACGATGGGGATTTTTTTTCTGAGTTTTCTCTCTTTTTTAAATCAAAATACTATTTGAGAAAAGACAAAACCCCGGGAAAATTTAAAGATAAAAAAATTTATCTATTTGACCTTCGAACTTAATGGTATGGTTATTCGTTCCTTTTTTTTGCTTTTTTTATTTTGGGGAAATTGTAAATAATATGAAATATAGTTATATACATTTCGAAAAGACAGAAAGCACTTTGAAGGATCATTTGGAAAATATTTATTTTTTTGAGTATTCTGAAACATAAAAAATGAGAAACGTTTTATTAACTCCCTTATTAGATATTTTAGAATTCATAGTTTTTTTTTGATTACACATTTAACCCGGGGTTGTTCCCGGGGGGACGGGGGAAAAAAACAAAAATTTTTAACAAAATATGACACTTTTGCTTGGATAATTCTTTTTAACGTTCGTGAAAGGTTTTGTATTTGAGTCCTTTTTTAAGGTCCCTTTCCTTAAAAACATTTTTAAATTCGTTTCTATTAAAAATTTTCAAATTATCAATGAAAATAGGTAGAACGTAGGTAACCACTTTTCTCTTAGAAATTATTCACGGGAAGTGATTTTTATTGTGTACAGAAAAAATTAATTGAAAGAAAAGCTTGCATTGCGGACTATTCCCTTATATCGAGTGCGCGTCTGCTCCCGGTTCAAACATTTTGAAGTCATCTGTTTTAAATTTTAAAAAAATAACAAAAATTATTCTTTATCGATTTTACATTTTTTTTCATTATTTAAAATAATAAATGGAAATTTTTGGAGATTCAATTACAGTTCGTTTAAATTTATTTATAATATGAGCATTTTTAAAAAATCATTTTTTCATTTTTTATTTATTGGGGTTCTTGGTTTTCTCTCCCCTTTCATTTGCAAGTGCCGACTGGGTGGCGAGTTTGGGTTTTTCGCTGGCTATCTGCACCTGAGATTGCGGGTTTTATCCCAACCCGTCGGTGGGGTTTTTGAGCGAAAATTGACAGCTGTCTGAACGACCATGTCGTATGATTATTCGGCAGTAAAATTGAAATGCCCGTTTGGCTTGGCTGCCTCCCAAAAAATTTTAGTTCAATTTGACCCCAGACCCCGGTGCCCCCCTCTGAAGAGGAAAATAGGATCAAAAATTACTTGAGGAAATGGTAGCCTATTATAGGGTGCCCGCACTAAAAGTGATACCAGCTCCGGGAGAAGGGCTGGTTTGCAAAGGTAAAAAATACCAACCAACATTTGCAATTACATTTTTTTGCTCAGACTCACGCGACGTTCGCGAAATGCTAATTGAAGGATATGATAGAGACAACATAGACTGACTTTTTTTTCTAATGACATTTAAACTTTTAGAAATTTATGAGGGAAAAATAAATCTTTAAATAAATATCATTTTAATCTGTTCCAATTAAAAATTATAGATACAAAAAATACGATACCTTTACTTAAAAAAGTTTTTTGCTTAAAATATATATTTTAAAAGTAACAATACAAAAATTTAATCTTTTTTTGTGAATTTGACCGTTTAAAATTAAGATCGTATAGTAGTTTTGCAAAAGGCTATTATTGTATTGGGGGGGGCGCAATAAAAATATGATTGAAAAATGGGTCGCCAGTGGAAAGTTTGAGAAGCATGTTTTAAAACAGAAAATTTATTTATTTTTTCTTTTTATGCTTTTTTTTAAATTGGATATATTTGTTCAAAAAAAAAAAAATTAAGTTTTTAAAGGTTTCTTCGGAACAAAAGCAAATTTTTTGGAATTTATCTACCATTAACAAGGTTCATTTGATTCAATGCATTTAAACAGAAACTATTTCAAACATTAGCAATTAGAATGTCCTAATTTTTTTTAAAATAATTTAAAATATAAAATTTTATTTATAGCCGGCTAAACAGTGCATAATTGGCAATGCAAATGAAAAAATTTTAAAAAAATGTCGGGGGAAAAAAAAAAATTTTTTTTTATATATCGAGGTTTTAAAAAAAGTACTATTTTGAATAAAAAGCTCTATAGTTTTTAAATTATTATTTGAAATTTTTTTGGATTCTTTAAGTACTATCAGAAATCGGACAAGAGTCGTGTTTCTTTTTTGGGGTTTTTTTAAAAAATTTTTAACCATCCTAAAAACTATGTTATGGACAGTGTTGTCAACAGAATTCTTCCTAAAATTTATGATTTTTTCGGGAGCTTTTTCTTAAGTTTCAAGTTTAAAATCGGTTTTTAAAGAAAGTCTCTGATAAAAAAAAGTATCAATATAACATTAATCATATCAGTTGCCTGTTTTGATTTAAATGTAAATTGTATATCAAAAAAGAAAAAAAATACATTTCATAAATTATACATTTTATGCATTTATATTATTCTACCTTCTTCGCAAATCATATATACTTCAATTAAATTATTCCTAATTGAAAAAAGTAATAAACACATGAAATAAAAATTTTTTATTGAAAACCTTTACTGTCCGATTTTTTGAAATTTCTTAAAAAATATTTTTATTATAAATGTTTTTGACTAAAATAAATCAATGTAATTTAATACCAAAAAAAAATTAAAATTTTGTAGGTTATTTGAGACATTTGACTAAAGCGTAACTGGAATTGCTTAACATTCTTTGGGACATACAATATTAAAAGTTATAAATTAAAACGAAAGGTAGTAAATATATTCAAGAAGAAATTAAAAGGGGCGATGGGGTATTATAAATTTCTTTGGGGGTGCGTAAATTTAATTTTTGTAACTACTGAGAAATATTGACTGGGGACTTTGAAATAAATTGCTTAATCA
>BMAV01020922.1:0-14629 GCA_019973955.1 Trichonephila inaurata madagascariensis | reverse complement strand
TTAAGAGCAGTAGGGTTGTTTGTCAAACTGTAAGGCCATTCGCTATCATTACCTATTTTATGATGCAATGCATGCTGCTACAGGAAACGAGCATTATGACCGAAATAAAACAAAACAAAAAAATAATCCTTGAAACGGATATTGCTTGCTAAACTTCGGGATGAGTATACTGTTTTTTTAAATTGACTCTCATAGTTTTTTTAAGGATCCCCATCTTAAGAATTAGAAAAATAGTACTCGGAAATAGCGCAATCAATATATATATAAAATTATTATTATATACAAACAAAAAACCATTGTAAATAAATCAAAGCAGCCAAATATATGTTCACAAACAATCCTAAATAAGCATTTGGAATTTCTTAATATATATTTAATATGACTTTTCTTACTCATTGTTAATTCAGCGGTTTCAAGAACAGACCAAAATCAATATGTACATACATCCTCTAAAGGCTGACATTAGATTAATTCAGTGTTCATTTATTTCACTTCAGTATTAATATACTTTAAATTTTGTACATCAAAAACAATTTTTCCCCTTAACTTAATTTTTAAAAAAATATGTGTTTCAGTAATGAATAAATATTTTGAAAATTTACGAAAAAAATAATATATGAAAATAAGCACTGGATATAACTAGGAAAGAAACTTAAAAAAATTCAAAGCTAAAAATAAATACAGGTAAATGAAAATAAAAGACTGCTGTCGCTGTCGCTGGACGTATGGCTCGTGAAGCGATAAAATAAAAGAAACAGAAATAAACTAAATGCGACAGACAATGCCAAACATATAAGGATATTTTTAAAATTTCTATGGAGAAAAATCTGAGAAAGTGATTTTTTTTAATAAAAAAATAACCACATTTTGAAGATACAAGAAATAAGTTTTTATGCATATTAAAGATAACCAAATTAAAGTTCAAAGATTCTTATTTTAAAAATGCAGATTTGAATATACAAACATGATAGAATATTTCTGTTATAATAGTGTTAATGTGTTAATTAATAAGAAAATAATTTTGTAAGTCTTTAATTACAAGTTTGCAATTAAGTTCAAAGTTAGTTAAGAAGTAAAAAAGGTTTACCGTTTACACAACCTAAAATAAAAATTAGATGAAATTATTTATACATAAATTTGTAAAAAAGTAATTTAATGCTTATGTAATTTTCACATTTGTCGCTTTTATAGTAAAATTACTATATATGAGGATAATGGATACAAATTATATCTTCAAAATGAAGATTTTAAAAAATTATATTGCATTTGAAAAATGTTTTCCAAATGAATTAAAATTAATTAAAAGGTAAGTGTACGTAAAAAATTTTGTTGAGACAAGTGGGAATTTTACGAGGGTAAAATAGTACTGAGAAGCGATTTAAGAAGAAAAAAAAATTATATATATGTAACATTTAAATATATAGAAAAATATAAGCTCTGTTGTTTGAAGAATTTTTGAACTATATTTTGAATTAATTAAAATTGCACTTAAAAGTAAATTGTAGCAATTAGGGGCAAATGATTCTAATATCTAAAAACACAATTTAAAAAGCTAAGCTTTCTATCTTTCGGTTAAACAAAATTTACAGGAATGTTAAAATTGCTTTAAAATGATTAGAAAGCTTAAAGAGCTGTAGACATCAGAAATAATGTCATTCAACGCATTGGTTTTATTAACTTTTTTACTGCTATAACAAACTTTACGGGAATTATTAGAATGAATGATCAATAGGAAATATTTAAAGATTGTGGGAAATTTCTTTGAATATATGTTTTTGTAAATACAGAAAAAGAAGAAAAAATATTCAACAAATATTTTTTTAAAAAATTTGAATTTTCTATTTCTTTATATTATTTATTGTCAAAATATTTCGACACTTAAATATCCAAAACATAAGCCTTCAAAATTTTTATTAATTGTTGTTACTAAATGCAGCCAACCGAATCCCGTCCATACATTTCTTCTAGTACACGAGTAGCAAAAGATTGTGGTGCCATCTACCGTTGTACAGTAATATTATTTTTAATAAATTGTGGTATTTTTCCACTATTTTATATATTTTCAGTAATATATTGATAGAGAGGATTTAAAATAAATATAATTGTAACTAGCAAAGTATTATGCCGTATATTAAGAAATTTGATATTTCTGAAAGATATATATGGTTAAAACGTATAATATTTGTTGGAATTATTTTCTTTTAAATAAAACAAAAAATAAAATAAATATTCTATTAGGGAAAAAAATTATTGCGGTTATTGTTTCGATTCAAGTTCCATATTATATGTATACATAAATATATACATATATATACAGTAGTGGCCAAAATTGTAGACACTTTTTAAAATGGTTATGATTTTAAGTTTGTATGTTTATAGAAACTTTAACGTTGCACAAAGTGGGAAGTATTTTACATCATTTTAAAGGGAATTTAATACTGAATATAATACAAAAAAAAAAAATTAATATATTTTCAATGCAAAAAAGTTATGCTGCTATAACTGCCGATATAAATTAGATACTCATGATAGTAGTGAGTTATCACAGCTTAGTGAGGACACCTTTATTCCTTATTTCAGCTTCACATCGATGTTTCATTGAGCTGAAAATAATTTTAAGCTCTTCCTTTGTTATTGCATGATATCAGGAAAGAATTATATCCTCAATTAGTTCCTTTTTATTTCATGGGTACCTCATTCGGACAATAGTTTTCAAAAGGTGCCACAAGGTTTCGATAGGATCGAGGGCTAGACTGTTTCCTGGCCAGGACAACAACTCAATGATCTTAGAACGGTACAAATCTTTCAATTACTTTACAGTGTGGCAAGAAGCAGAATCTTGCTGAAAAATAGATGAAGTATTTTTGGTAAATACCTAGATCTCTGGTGGAAGGCAGAAGTTTGTGTTCTAGAATGGTGTCAATGTATTTTATGACATCCAGGGTCCTATCGAAGAAATGAAGGCAACTATTACCATCTGCTGATATTCATGGCTTAATGATAAAACTATGTGGGGGCTTCACAGTGTCCTGAATGTAGTAAGGATGTAGCATTTCTACTATTCTTCGTCTTACATATTTTAAGCTATCACTACCGAATAACGATGTTTAACTTTCGTTCCGCGCTGTATAACCTGTGACTAATAAACATTTGCCCAATTACTGTGCTCCATTGCCCACTATAGTCCCTTTTAGCCCTGCTGTAAATTAAAATACGGTTTTTTTCGTGGAATTCAACTTTTTAGTCTTACATTTGCTAATTTACTTCTGATTGTTTTTGAACTCACAGAAGCAGTAGCATCACTTAGATAACTTCTGATGGATGTCCATAAAATTATTGTTTCTCTGAAACGTAGTATTTTTGTTCTTCCATCAACAGATGAGATGTACCTTGTTCATCATTTTCCAGCTTTTTATAAAATTTGTCTCGGGACATCTAAAACAAAACGTTCAGTCTCCAGATGCAGTCACTGAACTACCCATCCTTTTTATGTTTCTTAACATAGAAATACCATTTCTCGCACCATGTGCCCAATCTACTTTTTTTATTTTTTTTCATTGTTTTTTGACTTAATACATTGATCCGGCCAAACAGTCCTAACCTAACCTACGAAAACTTGTAGCATCGTTTAAAAACCTTGTCTGTATGAGGCCCGAAAAAAAAAAGGAACTAAGAGGATAATTTTTTCCCCGGCATCAGAAACGAAGGATTAGCTTAAATTAGTTTCACTCAATCAATGTAAGCTGAAAAAAGAATAAAGGAAACCCCACTGCCCTATACCTTAGTAATTTTAATCGACAGTTATTGGGGGAGTTTTTTTTGCATTGCAAATATTTAAAATTTTTTTTTGTATTGAGTTCAATTTTAAAATTTTCTTTTAAAATGATATAAATTTTGATTTTTGCCAAAAAATTTTTTTAAAACATAAAACAAAACAACATAAAAATTTTTAAAAAAAATGTCCAAAATTTTGGTCACTACGATATATATAAAATATATATATTTATATATAATTATATATAATTATTTTGTAATATTTATATATATATAAAATTTTTTAAATATATAATATTTTTATATATATATTTTTGTGTGTGTATTAAGTCCTATAAAAATAATATGAAATTTAATGTCAGAATTGATCATACAACAAAATGTGTCTTTTATTCATTAAATACCGATATCATTTTATATCAATTTATTGGTTTTTGGGCGTACTTTTTAAATTTACGGAAAGAGAAAAATTTTTAACATCGGTAAAAGACATTTTTTTAAAAAATTTAAAATTCAAAAATTTTGAGCATGATTTATTATACGAAGTTCCTTATTGTTCAATTTGCTAACATTAAGAATAGTTCATTAATTTATTTTTTATATTAAAAAATATTTTCTTCATTTTTTTAAAAAAATTTCTTTATTTATAAATGTTCAAATTTCGAAAAAAATGTTACTTTTAAAATTTGAATATTTTTTTATTTTTTTTAAAAAAATTGGGAGTTATAAAATTGCCGATAGAAGAAAAAATTAGAACTTTTAAAATATTAAACTTGAAATTTTAAATGTTTGAATTAAAAATTTAAAAAAACAATCCGGTTTTTACAAACTATTGAACCCGCAACAATTTACGTTTATTGTTTTTTTATTCAAAATTTACGGGAGTACAAAATCATGACAAAAAAAAAAACAACCAATTGAAATAACAATTAAAACAACATATTATTTTGGATGTTTTTGTATTTTTAAAGGGATCCGGGAGTCCGAATTGTGTTTTTTAAATGCGTACAAACGATTATTTTTTTTAAAAATTTTTTAGTGTTTTAGATCAGAATACGCGATAAAATTTTTTTAAAAAATATTTTACAAAAAAATTTTTTAAAGCAATAATTTGGGGAAAATAAAAAAAATTATTTATTTTCAAAAGCTCTTTTAGAAAAAAAGCCCCTGTAAAAAATTTTATTTTGCATATACACGCAAGACTTTTCCAGAGAGCCTGAACTAGGTTTTTAAAAAAACAAATTATTTTCAAAGTTACTCCTAGTAATTTCTTTTTTTTGAAAAATTCCCCACCAGATTTTTAAATTTGTGAATAAACCATTTAATTTAAATATTTCACATCCTAGTCGACTCTGTCCCGGCCGAGCATAATAATCAAAAAAAATATTATGAAGCTTTTCCATAAAAAACTGTTTTGAAAAAAAAAATTTTAATTCTTTTTTCCCAAAAAATTGCATTTAATAAATTTTTTTATTGAAACAATATACTTAAAAAATTTCTACGTTTTTTTTAATTTTGGGAACTAAATATTTAAAAAATTTTCGTTTTAGCTTTATAAAATCCTTTCCCAACGTATGGATACTTAAATTTCAATGTCCCCGTTTTTTTAAAAATTTTTTTAAATTTTTTTATTTGTCATCATTAATTTCAACAATATTGCCCTTTTTGTATTTTCAATTATTTCATCATCGCGTGGAAGAATATTTTGAGGATTTACCAAATTTTACCATTTTTGGGTTCCTCAATTGTTTAACATAAAAGACATGCGGAGCAAACCCAAAAGATTTCCCCCTCCCAAAAATTTGCCCAAAGTTATGGGTTTTACACTTAAAATTTTTCAGCAAAAGGGTTTTTTTTTTTCCCCAGTTTATGATGTATCCTAGAATTTGATTTTAGCAAAAATATTGTTACATATTAGTAAACAATTTTAAAAAAATACTGAATTTTTTCGTTTAAAATTAATTTAAATTTTATTTAATTTTTTCCAAATGTATTTATAAATATTTCAATTTCGCTTTTTTTTTTAGAAATCTTATCAGCAAAATATTTTTCCCAAAACTGTTTTCATTTTCTTTTTAATTTAAAAAATTTTTCTTACATAAAATGTTAGTATCCGACTATCCCCAACCAATTTTAAAAAGGGATAAATGATATTTTCTGATATTTAGTGTCACTAAAATTGAAACATGATAAAAAAAATTTTTAAAATTATGACAAAACAAATTTTTTAAATTATTTTAAAAAAAAAGTAACCTTTTTTCCAAATTTCTCCCTTTTTTAAAAAAAGCTTTATTGTATTAATATTTTTCCTGAAAGCCGGGCCCCTTTCGGGCTCAACATATTTGAAAAATTTAAATTATTTTGGTTAAACCATTTGAAAAAAATTTTTCGGCATTTTCTTTAAAATTTTTCCCCTTTCCCTTTTTTAAAACAGGATCCGATTTCCAAGTTATGTTTCAAAAATTTTATTAGCCCTGACAGAGGGCCCCGGCTAATAAGCAAAATATTTTACAATACATTTTTTTCAAAAGGAGAACATTTGGAAAAAAAATTATTCAAGTTTAATTTTTTCCAAAATTTGTATTTAAATAATTTTTTTTCATAATGTCCTTAAAACAAGAACATGTATTCTAATCGGATAAAATCATAAAATTTTCCATTTTCTGCTTTTTAAAACAGGTTCCGAACGTTGGGAAAAATTTCACTATAATTTTTTACAATTTTTTTAAAAGCCAAAAGCCTTCGATATTGTTTTTTTAAAAACCTTTTCTATTTAGCAAGATTTAAAGTTTTATTTAAACTTATGTTAGTTTTATGTATAATAAAATTTTCCCTTTTAAAAAAAAACCCATATTAGAAGAAATTTTTTAATCATTTGAATTATGCTCTTGTAATTGTTTTATCTATAATTGCGAAAAACGGGAAATACTGAAATAAAAATTTTTTTCCAAATTTTTTTTGCAACCTTTAAAATTTAATAAGTTATGTCCAAAAATTCAAGAACACTGAAGATTTGAACAATGGTTCTTCAAAGTGTTCATAACTTTAGAAACCCTATTTAATCTTAGGAATATAACACTTGAATATATAGTCAAATTTCGTTTTATATATGCTCCACGGGATTTCTATATTGAGAATCATTTTATTTTTTTTAATGTTTACCAAATTTTTTTTAAAAAAATTTAAAACCGGGGGGAGGCAGCCTCACAAAAGTAATCATACACCAAAACATTTTAGAATAAAAAATATTTTAATAAAAATAACTTATGTTTCTTCTTTTCATTTATACATTGTGGCGACATACAAAAAACGCTTACGTGTTTTCTTTAAAATATGGTTCTTTTTTTATTTTTTAAAAAATGTGATTGAAGTCGTACAGATATCGAAAACATTTAAAATTGACTTTTTTCTTTTTTTCAACAAGACAAACTTTCGAAAAAATTTCCAAAATTAGTTACTCTTCCTCATTCAACTGCAGATAGATGGGTTCAAAGAAGAAAATGGGAAAACAAGGTGGGAAAAGGATCCAAAAGAATTTAAACCCCAACGAATGAGCAAATTTTTTAGATTTTTTATCAAAACCACGTTTTAAAAAAAAGTTTTACAAATTTTAATGATTTTTTTTACCTCATTTTTCCTTCTAACTGTTCGAAGAATGCACAGATCAGGTGGATTACAGCAGAAAGAATTTGAACTGCTTGAAGAAAGAATTTTTAACTGTGAAAAATAGAAAGCTTCGAATTTCCTCTAAACGTATTGCTATAATGCCTTATTTCAGATAAAAGCCAATCCAACACTGGGAGAAGAAAAAGGGGGAACTTTTCCCTAAAAATTTTAGGGGGGAAAAGTGAAGTATGGAGGTGGATGTGTTGTGTTTTTCGGTGTATGTCATCTTCAAGATTAAGTAATTTGGTATTTATTAATAGTATTAGGAATCATGAGCTTTGTATTTAAATATTTTAAAAAGCAAATTCCTAATACCCACCCGATATTTGGGTATTGGAGACGACTTAATGTTTTATAAAGATATTGACCCCAAATATATTGTTCTCAACGTATGCCTCCGGTATCTCTATGATTGTCCCAAGTTCTCAAAATACCATCTAAATCCTCTAATTGAAGCTTAGTAGAACACGTTTGAGAGAACTTAAATTTAAAGACGTTACATTAAAACAAAATGTGAACTAAAAGCAGCGATCACATAAAAATGAAAGAAACGCTAAAGTAAATCCTGCTATCTACTAAATGTTTCTAAATTAAGAAAAAGTACAAAGCCTTATACTATGCTTAGTTCTTTTTTTTTTTTTCATAAATATACGAAAACTTTTGAGACGTATATATTGAGACGTATAATTCTGTTATATTAATTTTTATTAGACACAATAACTTTGAATTTTATAAAAAACTGTTAGTGGGCGAACACTTTTCAGAGCCCCTGCATATACTTTTTTTTAAAAAAATAGTAGCCCTTTTCAAATGGTATCGTTTGACATTTCAATCTCCAATTTCCTATTATAATCCCAACCGTAATTTCTAAATCCATCGAATGTTGTCGTGGTACTACATGTTCTTGAACACATATTAAACTGATCAAAATTTTATATAACACATTATACGTTATCGAGCATCACAACAAAAATTAATTTGTCGGCTACAAGTTTTTATAGACACATTTCGAACACTTCATCATTAGCTCAAAAAAAGTTTCTTTAGATATATTTCGAATTCCGAAACAAGCACATAAAAATATTCATAGTTATAACATCAACCTCATTGCACTACTGAATTAAATATAGCAATGATATATACAAAGAATAAAAAGCACATTTATCATTTTTGTGACAGCTGTTTATATTGCAATATATTTCTAAGATCTATTTCTGATGAATAACTGCTAAATTTAAAGAATAATAAAATGATTTTTGATTGGAAGGGAAAATATGGATATAAAATTTTATTCCCTTGATTAAAACGTTAAAGTTTATTTCTGTGTTCGGCTTAACTATCCAAATTCAGCAAAGAAATGCTTCATACTGTAAACATGCTAGTAAGTGTCGAGATTCTTTCTTTGTTCTCATTTTAATAAAACTAGATGTATACCGTGGTAGCCTGGTGGTCATGGTCACGGACTACTCGTGACCATCGTGTCATGTGTTCAAGCCTTAATATCTATAAAGACCCATCGTGAATAGAAACAGATTCAAGTTAAATCAGTCTTAACTCAAAGTACACACGTATGTGAGGTAGTTTGGAGAAAGAACATACCACCTCAGGAGTCATCCTTGTCTTTTGACCGTAATTCAAACTTACGCGATGGACTTCGAAATCAGGTAACAGTATTGTAATTCCACTCGCAAAAAGATCGAAATATTATAATTCACCTGCTATACATGTCATGGCTTTTATCTTGGCCATTCCAGGATAAAAGGCTTGACATGTATAGACGTTTTTGATGTGTCAATGACAATTCAAGGCCTGGCACACACACAAGTGCAGATTTGAAAACTACGAAAGCAGTTCGAAAACATGTTATGCAAAATACAATGATTATACTTGTCAAAAATAAAACAAAAGATTTTAGCAGTAAATAAATAATGAATTAATATAGAAGAGTTAATTTTAATCAATAATTTCTTTATTTGTAACAATTTTAGTTGAATTAAGAGATTGTTTCTTCCCTCAAAGCTAAAAATGTATAACTTGTAAAATTTCATGGGTGATCTTTTTCACAGATAACGCCCAACCCGCACGATCGTGAGGGTACTGTCTACATTCCAGGGAGGGAGCGGGAATTTTTTTTAAATATTTTTCCCAATGTCATTGGGGTCCATATAGTATTAATAACTAGAAGAATTTAATATTTGAAGATAAAAATAATTCGGGTCTTAAAGAGATAATATATGCAAATAAAATATGGCAAGGAAAACTCAGTATGGAACAAATTCAATGCACGATGATATAGACTGATGATGTGCACTACGAAAAACAAACTGAATCTTAAATATTCAAAATTTTTAACATCGCGTATATCAGGGAAGAAACATTTGTTGGTTATGGAACTCAAAAATTTTAACAACGTGTAGATAATACTCAAATTAGTGGTTTTCAGCGATACAGTTAATCAGATTTTTTATTCCACAATGACTAATATTTCTTTCCTTCATTCTTATTCTATCCCTCTTTTTTACTTATTGTGGAGTTGGTAGATGCGGACCCCATAAAAAAAAACTGCGCAAAAAAATATTCGAAAATTTCATAAATCCTTACATATTGTTGCAACTCCATGGTGTAAGATGTGGCAATCCGTAAGAGCGCGCGTGGCATTCCCGTGATGCATTGCAGTGATGTTATGCGCGCGATTGCGGATTGGCCGTCTCTTCGATCAATGTACAATTCACGTGTGTGTAGATGTATGGATCCACATGTTTTAGAGTTAGAAAGATTTAGAATTCGAGATCGAATGAACTTGTGCTCTTCTTTATGTCTGTTTCTTAATGTGTCGTCTTTTCGTTGTGCTGTGCTGTGCTGTCCAATTAAAGAAATAAATGTATGTTAGTTAAACATTCGTATGTGTGTGTGTGTGGAATATTTTTTTACCAACATCTAGCAAAATTTGCAAAACCCCTCAGTTGATAATTCAAATTTGGGCGTCCGCGCAGGATTTTGGGTAGAAGAAATAGATATTAAAGCAAAAAAAGGCAGAGCGACGGTTTTTAGGACGGTTTTCACCGTAACTTTAAGAAATTGAAAAGCGAGATCAAGGGACGCCATTGACCCAAAAAATTTCATTGCTGAAAACCCATCAAAAAAAGATAAATACTTAAGTTTGGGCGTTCAGGAGTGGGTTTCCGGGTTTACACCTTGGATGATGAGGGGCAGAATATCAGATTTTTCTGAGGCAAAAAAAATACCGCGAGGACTATTTGTTTTAGCCCCCCTCGTCGACAAGAAATTGGGAGGAATCCGCACGTAGAAGACAAGAGATCCCCAGAAAGTTCGGGGTTGCCGAAGTTGGAGCTTAAGAAGTTCAACGGCGGTAAAAGACCCCTTTTCGTTTTGAAGTCAATTTCAGAACATCCATGACGATCGGAGTACCAGAGGGATAAAATGCGGTATCTAATAGCCTCTGTAGAACCCAATTTAAAGCAGAAAGATTGGTGCAGAGTTTTCCGGCTACCGCACTAATTATGCCAAAGCATGGGCAATTGAAAGAGTGGTTTGGAAGGAAGGTCTGCTGGTCCAAACCCACGTTCGGGGTCTACTTTTCAATGGTGATGAAGAAGCCGGGCCGGAAGACAAACAACCTTAAAACCCTACACGAAATTGGGGGGTAAGCTGAGAGCACTGGGTGCCTTTTAAAAAAGCAGGAGAAAATTTGGAAATTTCCTGGCCCCCCAGTGGTGCGCCGGAAGAGATCCTGTGGACGGGGAGCGCACCAGAAACATCAAGAACACCTGAAAATGTACTAGAAAAACCTGAACTCTCACAAATTTGATGCTTTTCTACGCCAAGAAGTGCAAGGCGAGGAAATGGGGTGAAAGATCGTTTTACAATGCAACACGGACTCGTAAAAAAAGGGAAATTTTAAACCCCCCCCCCTCAGAAAGAGAAAGTGAAGACAGCTACTGCAGCTTTCTGTTAGTCTGAAATCTTCAGAATGGACACTACTATGCCCTTTGGGGCCAGACAAAAAAATATAAAACATAGGGTTTACCTGTTGATAGTTTGATCTTCTTTTTCACTGAAAAGGAGAAAAAAAAGAAATGCACACAACCCCTCTTAAAACAGAAGAAAAAAATTCGGTTAATGGGTTGATTTGAGATTTATCAATAATTCCAGAACTACAGGGGAAAAAAAACAACATTTCGAACTATCGTCTCATGAAATCAAGTCTGTGAAAAGGATTAATTCGCAAGGCAAAAATGTTTCCAAATTTAAGTTCAATACCCCCTTTTTGCCTTTTAAAAACGAAGGAGTTATTAGAATTAAAAATTAACTAACTGGGGGAAAGGAATCCGAACTTTATTGCCCCTATTTTGTTACCTAGTAATTGCATTCTGACCACAAGATTAATTAAGTATTATCATCATAAACACTGCCATGCTGGTGTTCAAATTCTGATGTCCATATTGCGAGAAAAATTCTGGATATTAAAATCACGAAAGACGGTAAGAGATGTAGTAAGACGGTGTGTGGGTTGTCACCGGTATAGCTCAAAAAACTCCAGTTAGTGATCCAGTAAGTTTGTCATCAGATCGTAGTTAAAGACGCCAGCGTGTTCGACGTTACGGGCATCGATCTGGCTGGACCCCTTTTACAAGAGATGGAGGTAAGGTGTGGATAGTACTCTATACCTGTGCTATTTATCGAGCGGTACATCTAGAGCTAGTGAGTTCATTGTCCACTGAATGTTTTATGCTTTTGAGGCGATTCATAGCACGTCATAACAGACCAGAAGTTATATATACGGATAATGGAAATAACTTTGTGGTACCCCAATAGGGGAAATTGGGAAAAACCCAGATTGGGACAAGATAAAACGGACACAGAGGTAGAACCTATTAAATGGAAATTTAATCCCCAACAGCTGCTTGGTGGGGTGGTTGGTGGGAAAGATTAGTACGAGTAATTAGGGAATTATATATATTGAGGCGTACTCTTAGGAATGCGGTATTAACATTTCGAAGAACTCTTAACTATTCTGTGTGACTGTGAAGCAGTGATAAATTCTCGTCCTCTAACTTACATTTCAGAGGATTCGAATGATTTAATACCATTAACTCCTAGTTTGTTTTTAAACGGGCAATCTTCATACCAAACCATAGATTTCGATTAAAGTGAATTCTCTCAATTTCAGAAAAGAATAGATATCGTAGAGGAAACTGATCGAGGATTTCAGATCTCGTTTTAGGAAAAAAATATCTTGGTCAACTTCGTCAAAAAATTCCGTAAGGGGGGTAATGATTTTAAAATAGTGATATAGTGATAATTGAAGAGTTATCCAAGAAACGAGTGTTTTTGGGCCTTTAGGAAAAGTGATTGTTACTTCCCCGGTAGAGAGGGGAAAGTCCGTACTCTGAAAAATAAGATGTAAGAACTCTGAAATAATCAGACCAATACAACGAGTTTATCCAATTTGAAGTGCCTATTGAAAGTAATAAAAATGAAAAACGAGGGTTTTAGCATCTAGTTCTAAAAAGTTAATGACATAATTCCCATAATGAAGCAAAAAAAAAAAAGTTATAGTCGGTCAGGTCATTAATTAAAGTACCTGAAAGACCCCGGATTTTTTAAAAGTTTTATGTTTTGGGGATTGCAATGCACCGGTGGTAGAATGTTGCAACTCCATGGTGTAAGATGGGGCAATCCGTAAGAGCGCTCGTGGCATTCCCGTATATTGCAGTGATGTTATGGGCTTGGGATTCCGTCTCTTCGATCAATGTACAATTCACGTCCAATTAAAGAAATAAATGTATGTTAGTTAAGCATTCGTATGTGTGGAATATTCTTTTTACCAACATCTAGCATAATTTGCAGAACCTCAGTTGATAGCATTCAACACATATAACAAACAACTACGTCGAAATAGTACAGAATTTTTATACGCGGTAGAGGGGGATCGCATAAAAAAGTCACACTTAGAAAACACGCCAATTGTTTAAGAAATTAATGAGAAAGTATTCCATAATAAAATAAATAAGTAAATTACACATGGAAATATTTTAAAAACATTTAGTTTCTCATTGTATGCATGGATAAATTTTCACACACAAAATGCACAAACATAATTCACTGCCACTCATTGTAATCCAAAAGCACTTATCTTCCTGTGATGAGTAAGTTCAAAATCGCTTCCGTTACTTGTGAAGATACAATTTCAATTGATTTATTTTTTGGCACCATAACGTAAGAGATGAGTTTTTGCGTGAATGTTTGTTGGTCAGATGCTTGTAAATGCCACAACAGCCAGCTATGCATGATCGAAACTCTTTTTGAAATTTCATACTCCTTTTAATGGGTATTATTTTGAAAAAGTTTTTCCAATTTGTTAAAAGGTATCGCGCATATATTTAACCGCTCTCAAGGGAAATTTGGTTATTTTGTCGCTTTATAATCCATCAAAGTTTTGATAATGTCACTGTCATTGAAAGTTTCATCTTCAATCAAGAACGGGTTGTTGGCACGTTGAGAGAAAGCAATTGAACGTGAATTTTTGGGATACTGTTTCTAACAACTGAACACATAGCATCTAGAAATATGTATATTTGTACATTTCAGTGGCGTAACATACACCTCCGCCATTGCCGCGGAGGGGGCGCCAAGGCCCCCACTAAGCGAAATAGTATATAAAATTTGAAATATTAATTGCAAAATCTGACTTTACAGGGAAGCCCTGACATCATCCGCGTCACTGGTACATTAATATAATACATTACAGTGGCACCACACAAAGCTGTTGAAATTCATATAGCGCATAAAAAGATCGCACAGAAAAAAATCACACAAAAATAAAATCACATAAAAAAAGGACCACACAAAAACAAGTTCTGCTGTACAGGTTTCAGCATATTGATTTAAGTCTATAAATGTGTATCAATATCTTGTTAGTTTTGGAATGTGATGAAATAATGAAAATGAATTTCTTGGAATATTTATTCAAATAGCGTATATATATAAAGAATCAATTTTCATTATACCTCATAACACTGAATTTTTCATCATTTTAGAATATAACCCAAAAGCCCCTTATAAAAAATTTTTTCACAATCGAAATACATTTGTTACATATTCCACGAAACGAATTTTTAAATATTTCAATACCTATTACATTGTTCCTTTCCCTAATTTTACATTT
>BMAV01020921.1:0-11368 GCA_019973955.1 Trichonephila inaurata madagascariensis | reverse complement strand
AAATCCCCGAAAATACCATAAAATTCGGGCGCCCAAACCCTTTCCCCAAACAACGAAGAAAAATCGAGCGAAAAACAATTAGAAAGGCCAAAGAGTGAATAAAGTATATATCTATATCTATTTACACTCTTGAAATATATCAGAAAACACACAACACACAAGGTTCCTTATTTTATTCTATCTAATGCAGGGACGTCTTAAGGAATGGACCAACTAAGCCCGGGCCTCTGCAGCAAGAAGGGGCCTTGTCTCATTCTCGACTCTGCCACAGAAAGATCATGATCCGAATAACTTTAATCGGCAAACGTTATTCCTGGACACATTCTTCGAAAAACTTTGCATTTCGAACTATATACCAACTGGCAATAGTGCCAAGAATGCATTATTATGACACGTCTGGCGTCCGTTTCTAGGCCGCCTACCACCATATATCATCGTTACTCATTTAGTCTAAGAGACAGTCTGTCGAATCGGTTTGTGCCTAGGTTTATGATATTTGATATTGAGAGTCAGGCACATTTATTTGTTAAGGGTTGCTGTTTGTGTGAGTATGTGACAACGTATGCCATATACCGTCTACTTAGATGGGGTCTACTTTTGCATAGGAGCCCAGGGCCTCAAGACGTCGCTGATCGAATGTATTGTTCGTAGAGATGGAGATAATGCATCATAGAAGTAAAAATTCCTACATTATTTATTCCATCAATGTTTTCGGCATTTGTTATTTAAACATGGTGAGGGATTGGTCAAAAGAATAGATCCCAGAAGTTATCCATCTTAAAAAAAAAGTAATACCGGCCTCTGATTACCCATGTCATGGAATCACTACAGCATATGATACTGATGCTATGACTATGCAGAATATACAAAAATGATATAATGAATTTCAAAATGGAAGGATTGGCATTTTGAATGAAAAAAAAAAAGAACTTTTCCGAGTAGTATTCCTGACCTTGATTCAGAGATACAGAGCAACTATTGTGCAACTATCGGGAAAATGTGATGTTTCACATGGCACAGTATGGAATATTGCTCATCAACGTCTAGGTTGTTGAAATGTTAGATATAGGTAGGTATAAAAAGAAAGCAAATCATGTAGAAAAATAAGATAAAAGTGCCTTTTATAAATGCCAAACTTTCTTCACTCTACAATGCTGACCAGCCAAAATGCAACATCATGAAAGAAGCATACTTACTGCGTCAGGTTTTCATCGTGGGTATACAATGATGGAATTTGTAAATGATTAGTAAAACACAGATCCACATCATGGACACCCGTAATGCCACCAGCAAGCGTCATATAAAAAATAATAAAACGTCGTTTTGAAATACTGGAGTTGCTCGTGCGGTTGTTTTACGTGAGCGGATTCAGTATGCCAGTGAAAAGAGCCTGAGCGTCAGTGGCGTAACGGAGAACATTTGGTCCCATCTTCAATGTCAGGCAGCCCGCAATGCGGGATAATAAGGGGGCTAAAATGGAAGCCCAGAATCCAACTTGGAGAACCCCCAAGTGGATTGCCCGCAATGGGGGTACGTTTCGCCACTGCTGAGCGTCAAATGAATACATTTCTGAATTCGACCAAGCAATGATTGTTGACTACAGAAAACGCTTAGAAATCAGTGATAGTGTCGGATGTAACCAAACAGCAGAGTTGTAGATGCAAAAAGGAATGACTGATCAACAGCACCGATCGCACCACTCTCGCTGTATAACTAACTACACGTGATGATAGGCGTGTTGTGAGCATGGTAGTAATAGATAACTCTACCATATCAGAAACTGTATAACAAAGTCTGTAGCGTTACTCCTACCATGAATCGCCTTTGGAAAGACAGCGAAATGTTCTCAAGTGTCCATTGATGCTATTCAGTGGCACAATAAAGGTGTCCTAGGGGTCCGGACCCCCCAAGCCCTTTATTTTTTTCCCCGATTGATTATAACTTTATGTATATAATACGTAAAATTTAATTAAATATTTGTTTTTCTAATGTGATTAATTTTATTAATTAATACTAATTAGTTATACAATAATTAGTTTTTTACTGTTTTTTGTTCCCAAAAATCGACAAAATCAAAAGGAGCATGATACAAGAATGGTGGACTTTCGACCTTGACTCCCCTTGGAAAATTTTTTTGTGCGCTACTGATGCTATTACCTTTGTCTTAAAACCACTGGCGTACACTTCGGCAACTGTGCCTTAAACGGCGAACAATGAAATCCGAATGGCACGACGTTGTCTTTGCAAACAACTCACACTTCTGCCAGCAACACCATGGTAGTCGAATTAGAGTTTGGAGACGCCTAGAAAGAAGTTGCTTAATTTTTATCTTAAACATCGTCACCCTCGTTCTGTACCCGGGTCAGATTGCTGTTATCTCAGTTCTTCTTTGTACTCATTGTAGGTACAATGACCAGCCCGCGCTACATCTCTGAGACTCTGAAATATGCTGTCCAAGACTTACTTTCAGAGCTTCCTGTAGCCATATTTGATGACTGACGAACGAATGGCCCGATATACACCATCTCTGCTACACCAGATCAATTCTGATAATATGTCAATGCAGAAAGGAGAGAGAGAGAGACTTTTAAATCCCAGCAAGATATTCAGAGCCTGTCTCATTTAAAACTCTGGTAAGGGGCGTAGCTATCGCCGTGTCAATAATACGGGGTCCCCAAGCTACAGGGACCCAATATAAGCAATCTAAAGACAGCAAAATGACGAGTAGTCCTCAAAGAATTTTGATACTGGGCCACTCACACAGGATTAACTACGCCAGTGACCATAATTATTTCAAGCCGTGTTGGCAATATCCAGTACCGATTTCATCATATTCCTCACCTCTCAGGTTGTATTTTTAATCGTTTCAACTTTGTACAGTCTTTTAATAAATATCTACTAAAAATAATTATTAAAATTATTAATTTAAAATGTTTTGGAACAGGGACACAGCTATTGCCTATATATATATATCAATGATTCGGGGCCACTAAGCTACAGGAGCCCCAACATGTGTAACATTTTGACAAATTCAAATAAGTTTTATTAAGGCGATCATTTTTATTTACTTTCTAAAAGAGAGCCCCCAAAAGTTTTGATACAGGGCCCACTCAGGATTAGCTACGCTACTCTTTATTAAAATAAGTTTTAAAAACGGTACCTTACCGTTTAAACAGCTTTACAATCTTGGACATCAGTGCGTAAAAGACCACATACCGTAAAATCCGGCGTATTACGCGCACTTATATTTTCGGCGGGTTTTTTTTAAATTTTCTTGGGTAAAAAATTCGCCGTATAACGCGCACCCCTTTTTACAAAAAAAATTTGGGAAATGTACGCGTTTTTCTTATGTTTTGAAATCATTTTTTTGGATGAATCATTCCAGACTCTCTTTTGAAAAAAAGTATACTTCTAAATTATTAAACCCCTTTTTAAAAACGAAAAAGAAGGGGGGGGAACCCGAACCCAGCGTCAGGGTGGTTTTTCCCCACGCTTTTTAAAAAATTGTTTCCCTTTTTTCCCTTTCGTGTGATGTACAGGCTGACTTTAAATTTTTTGAAATAAATTAAAAAGTCTGAGAATCCCAAGAATAAAAAAGGAATATATGCCTCAAACAAAAAACGTTGGGGGGGTTTCCTGGAAAACGGAAAAAAACTTTTTGGTTTAAATCTAAGTGATTCAATTTGCAAAAAGAAAATGGAAATCGTGCTGCAGCAAGAATTTTTGTTTTGGCAAAAGCCCCAAATAAGGGAGGGGGGAAAAATGAAATGACAGTAATTAACATCCCAAAAGAAGAAATGTATTTTTTACGAAAAGGGAGTAACGCGCGAAATGGCCTATTCTAGAAAAAGTGTTGCGAACGGGGTTTTAGAAAATGCACTGAACGGTTTAAATTACAACAAAAACAGTGTACGTTTATTCGCCTTAAAATGGTAAAAAAAGAATTCTTTTCATTTTCCCCAAAATGAAAGTTCATAGGGTATGTTATTTCTTTTAAATAAACGGTATTTCGATATATAAGTCAAATTTTTTTTAAAACTCTTTTTTTTAAAGCTCTCATTTTTATACTCGGCGTATAACCCCAAAAATTTCAATCTTATTTTATTGTTAAAGGGGGCGCGTTTACGCCGGTTTCAGAAAATCACAAAACCAAAATCATTTACTACAGACTATTTTTGTTTTTTTTTGTTTTTTTTAGGAATGAATATCAAAAAAATCTTGAATGGTTTCGTTAAAATTCTAATAGAAATCACACTATGTGTAAAATATTATCAAAACGTGTGGGACAGCGCAAGACTTTATTTCAATTCAGCGATATTTGAGAAAGTAAAATTAGCAGCGCCATCTCGTAGAAATATTCAGAAATATAAATAAAATTACGGAATTTAAACAGACATGTAAGTAGCGATGAATTCAATTTCAAGGATGAAATTCTTCTCATCGTCGCATAACATACGACACAAAAACACAAGATGTTACGCTGACCAAGAAAGGGATAATTAGTTAATTTTTTTAAAATTTCGAATTGATGTTAATTTACAATTTATAAATAATGCACTAAATAATTTTTCATGTTGCAATTGATTGGATAGAATACAGCAGTACTTCCGCAACCTTCTTATCACCGCGGACCGGTCAACATTTGTTAATTATACCGCCCCCCAGGGGGGGATGTTGATTGTTTATATTTTTAAAACTGTTTTTTAAATTTTAAAAATTTTAATTTTTGTATTTAATCGTGACTTCTGAATAAAAAAAGCTACACCAAAAATGGATAAAGTGTTTAACGAATATTCAGTGTTTTTCAAAAAAGACCCCAAACCTAAAAATTACCACAGACAAAAGAGAAAAATTTAATGCTTGGGGAAATTATTTGATCCACGGAGGGTACCGGTCCGCGGCCCAAGGGTTGGGAACACGGACCAGTAGGTTTGAAAAAAAACTTATTTATCATTTTTAAGTACCCAACCAATGTTTGATGAATTGTAAAAAAATAAATGTTTCCCTTTAATTTTAAAAAACTTTTTTCAAAATCTTCTTTAAACGACCGGGGAAAGGGGTCATCAGCCCGTTTTTCCTTCGACCCCCCAAAGGAAAACGATGACTTTTAAATTCGAAGTTTGAAACAAACTCACGAAACAACGAATAAGCCAGGAAAAGGAATCGTAAGCAAAGGTATTTCCAAACGAAATTAATTTTCCCGTTCGATCTATTTCGTCAAAAAACGTGGAATAAATTGAACATACTGTAAAAGAATCCCCCTCCATTCATTTTATTTCGGTCGTTCGTTTGTGATCTAATTTTCCTCTCACCATTTTAATTGATGACCTGGCGAATGTTCTTTTTGCCCGTTGTGCTTCCTTCACGCTTCGCTACGTGCCATGTCTGGGTTAGAATTCGCAAGGCTGACTCAAGGGGGTAGCGAATTTTTTTTCTTTTTCCTTTTTTTAAAAAGGGGGTTAATAAAATTTCCCGGATTAATTAATGTGGATTTGGATCGTACGTTATTTTCAATGGATGCGTCGAAAATATTGCTAATTTGCGTATAAATTATAAGCTCGAAATTTAAAATTTCTTTTATAAAAAAAGGAATATTTATAACCCAATTGTCATGGCACATTTTGGTTTCCAGCTATTTTATTTATTTTGCTTTTAATGGCATTGATAATCAAATAATATAATTCCTTATTTTCAAAATATTTTAAGTGAGTTTTTATAGTTTCTGAGAGTTTTTAAGGGGGTGCGGCACTTCCATAGGAGCCAATGTTAAATCGCGTAAGTTTATGTACCTTTTTCTAAGAACCTACTTACTTCTCATGAATGAAATTTTTACAGTAGGTTATGTGTACTATCAAGCCAAGCTTAAACAGAAAGGGTTTTATAACATTGAAATTAAAGTAGTATGAATTTTTTTAAAAAATGTCCACTTTTCATAAAAATTTAGCCAAAAGCCGCCTTTGAGTTTGCCAAATGTGTCTAATTTCTTCCATCAAAATGTATAAACATGTTAAAAATAGGCTCACTGAAAATTTGAGTATTATATAATAAGAAGTTTTTGAGAAAAAGGTACATAAAGAGAAAAATATTACATTTTGAGAAAACAGGCTTTTAAGTAAAAATTAGTAATTTATTGAGTATTTACTTTCTTGAGTACTTTCCAGAAGCATATGAAGCATTTTATTTACTCTCTACGCCTACTAAAGACTCTTTTAATATTCTTTTTTTTAATTATTATTTTAACAATTTTGCCTTTTTAGGATATCTAGATGCTTTCGTTGGGCTACACGAATCCTACGTACATCTAATTTTTTGAAGCATGACCCACAGTTATAACCTCTGTGCAATAGCCATATTTATGCCTAATTTTAGAGTTTTGAATTCCACAAGTGTTAATCTTGGAATCACTGACCGTATGATGTTATTAACACCATACCGTGTACTCATACACTTTTGGATAAACCCAATACACTTTAATTTTTCCACTTGAACATCGTATGGATTCGCGCTCATCAGAAACTTATGCAAGGAGAAACACTGATTTTCGATGCACGTCAAAGAATAACTTCATTTAAAAAATAAATAAAAATACTTCTAACTATATCGTATTTCCTCATATCATGTATTATTTTAAACAGAAATAATTGAACTTTTAAAAAATATAAAAAGTGAAAATCGATAATTTTTCAAAAATTCATGTACCGGACATCCTAAAGTAGAATGTGCTTATATGGAGCTTAATAATATAAATTCGTTATTTTGGGGGCTATTTTTTCTGGGAATATTAATGTTTATCTGTAAATTATGCAAATTAGATAATCATTTTTCAATATAAACAGCACAGCCTGCGGTAGCAGATTGAACAGAATCACAAACTTCTTGAGCGGCTATGTTCAAGTCAATTCGTTAGATAGAGTGTTTTGATTCCTTTGGAAACCTCTCGTATGGATCAATGATGGTTGACTCGTATGAAGATTGTTACAATTTAGAAATTACAAAACCTTTAAATCATCTTGTAGAGCGTTTGTAGGTTAGAAGATTCAAATACCAACTCAAAAATCGTCTTCCAAAATTGTTCTGTAACATGTAGTCCTGCAATCCTTATGCTTCTGTAATCAATGCTAGTTCTAAATTATTTTTGAAAAAAAATGATCAAATCAAATTATTATAACAGATGTTTCTTGTGGATTCGAAATCAGAAGAATTGCGATTATAATCAGTGTAATTTATTGCTTAAACATTTAAGAAAAAGCAGAAGCATAAATGTACAAGAAGCTGTACGTGAATTCTTTAGCTAGCCAAGAGTTATTAATTCTCTAAAACACAAGAATGACAACTCAAAGCCATTTTTGTTCTAACAAAATTAGAAAAGTACAAAAACTCTACGTTGCCAGTTTTATTTTCTTTTGTGTCAAGCTAAGACAAGTGGAGGATCAACCTGACAAAAACTGAACTTTTACAATTATTAGGAAAAATATACATTTCCCGTTCCTATTCATTTATGATTGACGATACATATTCATTCTGCTTACAAAACTTTAGAACTTGGTTGGTGCGACAGGAACGAATAGCATAATTTTCACTGAATCATCATAAATGTGAAAGTAGAATAAACACAATCGTAAATAAAGAAAATAAGTTTAAAAAGTTAGTTAACGCCGCGCATATTTTAATTTTATGAAATTTTTTTTAAATATTTATAAAAACTGCGGTATACCTTTATTTTTGAAATTTGAGAAAAATATCAGCGGAGGAAAACAAAGACACAGCGGTGTATCATTAATTCAAAGAGAGCCACAGAGCCACTGTTTACCTAACAGGCCAGTAATTTATAACTCAAAGTTGTGAAAGGAAGCCATTCATTATTTTCAAATTATTTAAGTACATATTTATATCAATAATCGTTGTTAAATCTTTTTTTTATCTTTTGTGTTTATTGTTAATGTTTTATGTAAATTAAGCAAAATATGTTGACCCATATAACAATAAAAGCAACTACAAGTAAAATATTTTCTTAATATCTAAAATTAGGATCGTGAATTAGTTTGATTTGTGATAAATATTAGTGGTATTATATTAGTGAAATTAGTGATAAATATATGAGTCAAATATTACTTACTACGAACGTACCCACGCATTTGCGGGGGAGGGCAGGCTCTAGGGCGGTGCTCACTCAACCTTTTTATCGCTGCGGACCGGTCAACGTTTGGTAATTTTACCGCGCACTTGGCCGCTGAGGGTGGAGCACGTTGATTGCGTATATTTTTAGATTGTTTTCTGTTTAACATTTTGGTACATTACATTTAAGTATGCCTTCAGAGATAAAACATGATTTACTCAAAATTAAAATGATCTAACGTGGAATATAAAGTGATTTCTGGCAGAAAGTTGGCAAATCCGAGAAATGCACCACTTTAAATAAAAATGGCAGCGGTTTGTGTTTCATTAGGCGGCCCGGCACTGCCATTTGATCCACGGACCGGGGTTGCGGGTACTGCTGGAGGCCCAAAGCTCGACTGACATGTGATTCCCGGCGTGGGAACCAAGAGATGTGACGTAACTGGGAATTTCCACGCCACAGAGCTTGTGGATGGCGGCATCTTTATTGAAGTCGACCGCGCATTTGCTGCATTTTGGTGTGCGCTGCGTGTTCCCGCCTTGGCCCCTCCCCGTAACATTTCCCACCACGAGGGACCGCGCCGCCAATAGCCAGTGGGATGTGAAAAACGGGATGCTAAAGAGGTGCCGACTGACCCGAAGAGGAGAACCGATGGCAGACAGTGAGTGGACCGAAGGGGAACTCGCGCCTCCTGCAGGCCACGCCATGAGCTCTAATAATCTTTTAATAAGTTTAATAACTTCAATATATAATCTGTAAATAATAGCTGTGAAGTAAATAAACTGAACATTTAAATTAATCAATATCAATTATTTATCTCAAACGTCACAACGCTAAGTACGTATTTGGGCTTGGGGCACAAAATCTGAGTTTGCAGGGGGAGCAATATTCTCCGTTACGCCACTGCTTCCGAGTATCTACCAAACCAACATTTTATTTGCAAAACATTAACTATAATGCTTATAGATCTATATATCTGTTGCAAAAACATGTCACGTTAGCAGAGAAAAGAATTTATTAACTTCAAATCAGATCGTCTGCTGAAAGTTAATATATTTCCCAATAAGAATAAACTGAAAAAGTACACAAACTAATTACAAATAATTAAAAATGATTACTAATATAGTTATGTTCAGTTTATTGGTCTAAATCGGCGATACTCAACCTGTGGCCCGTGGGCTACATGCAGCCCACCGGACATTTATAAGTGGCCCGGTCATGGCCCATTGATCTGAGAAATTCATTTATTTATGAAAATTTAATTGGAACTTGTTTGTTAAGAAATCAAATATATCAATTTTGCTCTCGATGTCGTATGGGGGCCAATCGGTATTTTTTTTCTGTTTAATGATAACAGACAACAGTGGAGTAGCAATCATTTTATGAGTGGAACTAATTTTTAACTATCTTTCATATCTTGCAAGTAAAAAATATTCGAAGAAAATAGGTTGTTTCAAGACAATGGGCTTGATTCATGAAGTCACATGATAAAAACAAACACGTCTTTTCCATTGAATTCAAAACAAACATTAAACTAATTGTACTTTTTTCTATCTGAAACTCAGATAAAATTTCAAATTTCATATTTGGTTAAAGATGTTTAAAAAAGTTAGGGAAAAAAATTTCTTCAAAAAGATTTTTAAATTAAAAAAGTCGTATTTTTTTACTTATACTTTTTTAAAAAAAAATGCATTTTGTATACGTATGTACTTTTTAAGAAAAGTTTATAAAGAGCAAAACTGGCAACACCGGAGCGCGTGAACTGATTAGTTGGAAACACAAGATAGTTTTTATCGTGGATATGACGTCACACGAGTTTTGAATTGATTGGCTAGAATCACGTGCTTACTATCATGTGACTATGACGTCACATGAATCAACCTCATTGGGAAGCTGACTATTTTGTAGTGAAAAAAAAGCATGGATCAGTAATTGTTTGATTTGTCACGAAAGTGTTGCATTTAAAAAATATCAATAAACAGGAGTCGCGCGCTCGTTCAATGACACTTTTCCTCGCTTCCTTGAATAATCTTTACAACAGCAAAAAAGTGTTTTGTCAGTGATAATGTCACAGCGGTAACAAAGGCATCCTATGAAATTTGATATATTATTGGTGATGATATGAAACCGTTTACTGGTGCAGAAATTGTGAAGGAATAGTTCTTAAATGCTTCCAGTTTCGAAAAATTCAGTGACAAAAATAAATAATAATAATTAAAGAAAACAAAATAGGAGTTATAATATTTTGATCAATTATCCACATTTTAAATTTTCTATGTTCTTTTTCTTAAAGCATTTTCCCCCCCATTAATCCTCATTTGCGGCCCCGTTGATAGCTATTATTTGTTGCGGCCCACTGAAATTTTCTTTATATTTTTGCGACCGGGAGGAAAAAAAGGTTGAGTACCCCTTGTCTAAATTCATGTGACGTCATTCTCAGAGAATAGCAACAATAACGTGTTTCTAGCCAATCAGTTCATAAATTCATGTGTCGTCATAGTCAGATGATAAATACAATCATATGTTTCCAGCTAATCAGTTCATGCGCTTCGTTGTTGCCAACTTTTGTTCTTTACAGAAACTTTCTTTTAAAGAGTATGTATTTATGAACAATAACAACACGCATCAGAAAAAGAAAGGAAAAAAAACCCTCTTAATTATATAAAAAAAGAATAATAATAATAAAAAAAATTTAAATCATTTGGATGAATTCATTTTATACTTGAACATGTTTACGCAATCATAAAATTTCAAATTTTATCTAAATTTTACAAATAGAGCAGAGCAAGTATAAGTTTGAATTCAATGGAGAACACGTGATTGCTATTATCATTAGCTCATTTTATATTATTCAGCAGGAAATAATTTTTTTCTTTTTAAATTAAATCAGCCGGACAAAAAAAGTAGAGTTAAATTTCCTCTACGAGTGTTCCTTCTCTCTCACAAGTTTTCTATCTGAAAAGTAGTTCTTTCGTCCTGGCTACTTTGACTTTGAGACAGAAGAAGAAAAGTGAAAAAGATAACATTGTTGATTGAATTCAAAACGAGATACACTATAAAACAATTGAGGTATATATTTTGATTATACCTCAAGAATTTGAAAAAAAATAAAGAAAATTAAAAAAAGGGGGGAAAATCCCTTTTACTTGTAAAACATTTTTTTTTTTGCTGTTTCCAGATGACTTTTCCCGGGCCAAAAGCAAATTTAGCAAATCCCGGGCAAATTGGGCAAAAAAAAATTTTTTTGCATAA
>BMAV01020919.1:0-189155 GCA_019973955.1 Trichonephila inaurata madagascariensis | reverse complement strand
AATGTTCAAGAATAATGCAGAAACAGTGGCGGCGCGAGATATGAACCTAATGTGGGCAAGATACATTTCACGAAGCCCTCTCTGGTGGCGTAAGAAGAGGGTTTATAAAAGAAAAAGAAAAAATTTTTATTCATAACGAAAAAAAATCAAACTTTTTACTCATATTTATGTGGAAAATTAAACAATTATAAAAAAAACAATTAAAGAAACAGTATTTGGATAACAAGTTACAAATTAAATCAGTTAGGAAAGTTTTGTGTATATATATTTTGCCGCAAATCTGGTTTAGTAGTTAGTGACGCTGTCTGAAGTCACTTGGTTCAAATCCTGGAGAAGGCATGAATGTTTCTAAATGTATTGTGCCTTTGCGGCATGAAGGTACTCTTGAATAGCCATTGAGCTGCAAGTCCTCGTGAGGTTTGTAAGGAGTTGAAGGTCTTGACCAATTCCTCTCGGATGTTCTCCAAAAATTGGGGTGAAGCCCAGCCAAATTGTATAGCGTCACCTGGATGATGCTCAAAGCTACAGCCAGTATAGACATACATTCAGCTCTATACCACAGTGAATTTCGTGAGCCTCGATCTGACACTGTCAGACAAAAGGCATTAGAAACAACAACATTTATAATTTTTTTTTTATAAAAAATCTTACATCAAATGCAAATGTTTAAACATACTAAAAATATGTGCTTTCTCTTTTCTTTCTTTTTAGCCACAGCAGCGCGTTGCAGGGTACAGCTAGTATTTAATAAATTTATTTATAAGAATCAAAATTCAAAAATTAGGTGTTCGATTACCTTTATGTGGCACTATTTTCTCTTCTTCTGCAGTGTCTCTCAAGTTGTTGGTATACTTGCAAATTTCTAAAAATTTATTGTTTGAATAATAAAAAATTAATGTATTTGAATTATAATTTTTAATTAATATCTGAAACTTGTTTCATTGAAATGACATCGTTAATTTTAAAACATAGTATAACTATTGTTTTGAAAAAATAATAATCTGCAAATACTATAAAAATTACGCCACGAAATTCTACGTACATTTAAAAAGTCTGAACATAGTTTTGATTGTTGTATTTCTTCTTAATTTAGTTAACTTATAGCGCATAGTGGTTCCTTCAACGTGGGTGATAACGACCTCTGTGGGCGTTTGATGCTTTCAGAGAAGGAGGGCAAATGACCCATCAGTTTAGAGTTTTGAGATGGCATGAGGGGAATATTTAACCAAATATAGTCTGAAAATGACTAAAAAAAACACTCTGATTATGCACAAACAAAAGTAAAATTGATCACTGATTATCTTATGTTTACTGTGTATGTATTTAAAATTGTATATTCGTGGCAATAGCTATTTCTTATACTTCAAAGTAAAACAAATCGGGATCTGTAGAAAAAACTAAATTAAAAATTATATTCTATCAGTAATAGAATAATTTTTAAAAAATTAATTCGTGTTATCACCATTTATTTTTCTGGAGTGAGAGGAGGCGGTATCGAATGATTTACTAGAAAAGGGGGCGCCATTTCCAAAAAGGTTAGAAACCTATGTTACAGTGAGATATCTTCTAGCTTCCACAACAACTTCTGAAGTCTTGGTATAGATTTGATCCGTTTTTTGTAATCTCTACATCGATTTTCCTCCTTTCTTTTGGGATTATTGCTTTTAGTTCCCATTTTGATTTTATATGTGACGTCTCCTTAGTCTAACTCCAAATTCTCACCAAATATGCTTTATTGAGCTTAAATCAGGAGACTGAGGCTGTGTTTTCTAAATTTCAGACAAACAGTAGGTCAATAGAGGTGTACGTTGAGAGTTAAATGATGAGAGTCATTGTTCATTTAAAATGATTTCGTCTCCAATACTCACAATTTGTGTGGAAAATTTCAAGTTGTTGTCATAAATATTTAAATAAAGATCATGATTTACAATAACATCAAAATATACCAAAATATCTAATCTTGAAACTCATATACACACCCCCTCCCCTATACACGCAAGAACAGCTTCAACACCACTGTTCCAACTAAATTCTTGCGATTAAGTTCTTCGTTTTTTTTTTTTCTTCGAACTATTATATACTCCTGTCTGAACCAAAAACGTTGAATTTGCTGTACATCCCAATCAATTTTCTGTCAATGTTGAATTTTCTAAAACTTAATTCTGGTATATATTAATTTTTTTATCAGTCAAAAATATTTTATTTTTTTTTAGAATATTTCAAGTGTATGAACACTTTTGTGAGAGCCACTGTATATTTTTTTATTTTTAAAGAACTTTAAAAAAAAAAAAAATAGATTTTACTATTTAGTTTTAAATGTTGTTTATAGAGGAAAAAATGTTGGTTTTTCCCCTTAAGTGTAAAATTTTGGAAATTCAGTTACAGAGTTCTTTCTACTAATTTCTGGAAGTATTCGATCAATTTAGCAGCCACCATATGAGCATAAATCAAAGCTTCTCAAAATTTCAACATTTTGACCCACACCAATTATATTTTCATCGGCCCCCATTCCATACGATAACGACGCACAGTGGCCGTTTTCCCAATATGGTGCACGGAAATTATTTTATGGCTTTAAAGTCTTCATAATGATCTAAAATCATAATAATTAATGTAATTTGGGTATTCTTTTTCTTGTTTTACTAACAAATAAGGTTATAGGGTCTTAACCTGTTTTATGTCAAGTTTGAATTTGATCAAGAATAAATGATTGCTAAGTGAACTAGTTTTTCTTGAACAAGGATCTAAGAATATTAACAGAAGCAGTAATTTACACGTGGGAGAATATATACAAGATATAGTGCAGCAAGTTAAAAAAATTAAATTTAATAATCGTTAAAGATTAAACAAATACAATCAAACATAACATTGTACAAATACAATAAAGGATAATAGGTATTTAAAAGGACTCGGCCCTTGAGCATTTTTTATTTATATTTAAAATACATTTTAGCATTTCATAAACTGTTTATTTAAGAAAAGTGATTCGAGATAAAATTTGCAGTAATACATATATATATATATATTCACACAAGTTTACAAACTTAATTTTTTTTAAAAAAAATTTGGAAATTTTTAAATTTTTGCTCATTTAGTATTAATTAAATTTTTGTATTATTTCTGAGGTTATTTTTTAAACACCTTTAGGAATCGATCGTGTGTTAAAATTCAACCAAAAGCCTAATATTACCCACATTTCAATTTTTTAAAAAAGGAAGTATTCAATTTACAGCAAAAGGGATCCCTAATTTTGTTACATGCATTACATACGAGACACAGGGAAAAGATGGAAGTGATTTCAAATTATTCATTATGGAAGTAGTATTTTGAATGCGAAAACACAAACCGAGAAAACCAGTTTGAAAGTTAATAATTCTGAAAAATAAAAGCTTAAATGTAAATCAATTTCTTTTCTTCTAGAATAATAAAATATACAAACTTTACCCCGGACAACCACGGCATCATTCGACCTGGAAAAGAACTTTTAATTTATGTGGCACCTCCTCCACATTTTTCCCCTAAATTTTATTTGCTGTAGGTCCTCATATTTATAAAATTCCGTGGTAGTCCTAACTAAACTCAAACCATCATTAGTTTTCCGCTAGTATTTTGCTCTTCCTTCCACACATTGAATAAGTTCACGCCGAGTAATACCATCGCGGCCACCGCTGAAACAAATCACAACTTTAGAAGTAGCACCTAAATTTGGTATTAAATTAAAGGTCTACATCTACTTATAGATTTAAGTAGCCAGGATCATTCCGTGTCAATCCCAAAAGTTCTTAGTCCATTAAACAAAAACTGACATACGTTAGTAGGAGTTTACATGCTGTGCTAAATCTTATGTTTTACAATTTTAATCGATTTAAACCTAATTTGAAAAGTCAAATCAAGAAATTACTTACTGTAGTATCTATTTTCAAGAAAACCCCATAAATTCAGTAAAATTCTTTTTTCAGGCGAAACGATAGGACTTTGCGACCGAAAAGGAGGCTCGCGTTTCTTGTAGTAAGAACAAACCCGATCTAAACCGATAATTGTTGACGATTTCCATTCACGTACTGACAAAAACTGTTTACCACATGGCTAGGAAACCTATTAGGACTATAAATTGTGGGTTGTTTTATTTCGCCCAATTTAATTTTTGGATTTTCTGTGCGCCAGATTGGGAAAACTGCCCACTGAGCGACGTATTGACACTAAAGCTTCTGAACGACTTTAACCTTTGTGCTACCAGCGTATATGCAAACATCTCGCTCGGTCAAAGTAAAGACTGTCTCCGACGTATAAATACGTCTTTTCCGGAAGGACGATCTTTTCTGTGCATTGCTATTCATAAAATATTCAAAGCATCCTTGGAATGCAATAAAAAGGACCTTGACAGAGTTTGCGAAGGGTTTATTCATTTAAGAAAAATTTGCATATTTATTCATTTTCTTCTCTTCCCCTGTCCATACATCCCATGTACTGCGCCTACGTAGCCATTTGCGGCATTGAAGAGCGAATAGCGTAACTTTTAATCAAGGGATTGATTATAAACCATACAATTGATCAAGGTAATTGTTAATTTTTGCATAAATTTTGCATACAAGCCCATGGAGTCACTGGTAATTATTAAACTTGTTCTTAACTTAGAATTGTTAAATTAATTATAAAATACACAGGATACATTGACTAAATACATTTAGAGTAAGTGTATTATATCACGTAAATGTGTTTACTTTTTATTATGTCAGAATGTATTTTTTATTTACTGTCAGTAAATGAATAAATTTTTAAAGTCTTTTATTTTCGACTTTTCAATATATGCTCTCTCGCGCTCTCCTCGTAGAAATACCTCACGTCCCCTGTTACGGGGCGCCTCACAGTCTTAGGAACGCTGTTATAATTTCAAGCATTTTGTATATAATATAGTTTTTTTTTTTACTTTTGATTTAATCAAGCAGTTTTTAAATATACATTTATTTTCGATATTGATACTGAGCATGAATAATCCTTCATGTACAAAAATATATAATATTAAATTTGCGTAATTAAAATTTCAAATTAGAGTTCACCAGTTCGAAAATTGAACAATAAATTTTTTCTGTAAAATTATTTGAAAAAGTCAAAAATGAAGAATCTTTTACTGGGATTAATAACATGTCTGCTTTTTAAAATATTCAGGGTGCTTTTAAAATTGATTCCAGATGCTCTAAAATTTTACTCCAGACATTTCTCAAAGATAATATCTATTTTGGGGAGCTATATATTTATTATAAGGGAGGAAATTAATACTTAGTTGGTGAATTATTATTTAAAAGTGATTTAAAACTCTAAAATAGAGAAAATTAGAAGACATTAATACTAAGATCTTTTTATCAAACGAGGTTACTGTAGCGAATCCTTACACTTTATTTACTAAAAGATTTAATAATAAAGATTTTATTAATAAAATGTGTGTGTGTGATCCAAAAATAATTCAGTAATTCGTTCGCAAACGATATGCGAAGACAAAGTAAAAAAATGTCGATGCAATAAAAACGTCAGCTTCTAAATGAAATCGGTGTCCGCGAAGGCAAGGTAATGCTGTGTGGACACAATAAAAACGACAGTTTCCTAAATGAAAACGGTGTTTGTAGACAAGGTAAATCTATGCGTCTGCATCCTAAGCAAGAACGGTTTCCTAAGACAGGATAAAGCTATGAGTCAGCATCCTAAGCAAGAACGGTTTCCTAAGACAGGATAAAGCTATGAGTCAGCATCCTAAGCAAGAACGGTTTCCCAAGACAGGGTAAAGCTATGAGTTAGCATCTTAAGTAAAAACGGTTTCCTAAGACAGGATAAAGCTATGAGTCAGCATCCTAAGCAAGGATGGTTTCCTAAGACAGGGTAAAGCTATGAGTCAGCCTCCTTAGCGAAGATAATGTCTAAAGACAAGGTAAAAAGGTACGTGGATGCAATAAAAACGTGAGTTTCCTAAGTGAGGACAGTTTCTTAAGACGTAAATTTATGTTAATGCAATAAAAAAAATCAGAATACACTGTTTTTGCTCAGAAAGGCTTTAGTAATATAATCTGTACGCAATCTTACAGTACTAGTGAGTTTGAAAATGTTTTTTAGTTATTTCTAGACAGTTTTAAATGAATAGACACACTTTTTGATGTATCTCAGTAGTGGTATATTTTATAATTTCATCAACGTATTTTTAAGTAAAAGTGGTTGAGTTATTGAAAACTATATGCCGTTAACTTTCTTTATCTAATTAAATAGAAACGAAATATTTATATCTTTACAATCAGATGTCATTTCAAATCTTCAAGCTTTTAAGGGTTTCAGAACATACTCGAAATAGTAATGTACCAAATTAAGACTCCGTTTTTGTGATATATATTTTTAATATTTCTAATAAAGATTAGATTTTTTGTATGTCCATAATAATGATACTTTAGTCATATATATATATACGCTCAAAAAATTAGATTTTCATTTAGGTACCAATTTTTTAATGACATTACTAAATATATAAAATATTTTCACACATATATATAAAATGATGCTCAAAACATGGTTAATGAATTACGATATTAACTTGACACTGATATGATATTTTAAGGTATTGAGAAAATTCGATGGATAATTTCATTGAAAAAATGACAGAAATTTTTTTACATTGTACATTTTTTTCATACATAAAATTATTTTTAAAATATTGGGTATTATTTAGAGAAAAAATGTTTTGGTTCATTGCATGCGCAGGCATCCTTTACAATAGTATAAAAAATTTTGAAGAATGTAGAATATTTCAATTGTATATGTATAAGATGCTAATTTAAAATTAGGTCACGTTTTCCTCACTAAATTGTTTATACTTTCGCCAAAATGGGAATAACATTACAATATGGTTACATTGATTTTATCGTTTGGTAATATGTTTGCTATAGTGCTTACGTATTTATGATCCTTTTTTTTTTTTTTTTTTCGTTTATTTTTATTGTGGTAACCCCCTATTACTTTTTTTAAGCAATCCGATTTTTTTTAAAAAATATTTAACCATTTTTATATTGGACGCCATTTTGTTGCAGTATTCTATTTATGTAGTTTGCGTTGGATAATGGATATCTCAGAAATTACTGATAATTACTAGTAAAATTTTTTTAAAAAATGTATGAGAATTCCATGTCAAATTATTATGGATTATTAAGTTAACCAAATTTGTTTTTTTTTTAAATCTTTTTTTTAAATAGATTTAATTTTTTTTTTCGACCTTTGTTGAGATATTACTTATTTCACCCAATGGGAAATGTGATAAATCTGGTAAAGATGTAACAACTATTTTTAAAAAAAGTAATGAAGTGGGTAATCGAATTTTTTACCGAGAATGGATCTTATGGTGGGAATTTCAACTGAGAGACATAACGATAAATGTGTTTAAAGATAGTAAATTGCGAATTTCTACTGTTTCATTTTTAATAAACGATTTCGTAATTTTTTTACATTCGTCGGTAAAAAGTCATAAAGTCGATTTTTTTCGACTTTTTTTAATTCTTCTTTCAGCCCCAAATTATTTATTTGTTTAATACTTTCGCTTCTTTTAATTTCTTTTTCTTCCACCATTTTGAAATTCCTCACATTCAATTTCTTTATCCTGGTATTTATTCTCTTTAGCGACGTTTTACATGGAAAATGTAAATAAATTTCTTCTTATTCCACTTTTTAAATCATTTTAAATGGTTGTAATTCTACAGTTCTCAGTTACTTCATCGTTTCAGTAATATTTTTGTATTCTTCACAACTCTATTTTTGTAGCGTCTCAGGCGGCCATTTTGAATAAAATCTGCATTCCGTTTAATGCCTGTTTGGCGAGATTTTTCAGGTGCCGTATATTTTTTTAGTTTTCCCTGTGGTACATGTAACTTCCGCTGTTGAGCAAAAGGACAGATATTTCGTGTTTTCACAAACTTCATGGAAAACATGGAATCGTTGCAAATATAATTTTTCCATTTTTAACACTAGAACTTCCGGGATTTTGATTACCCTTAAACGTCCATCGGTGCCATTTCGGCACCACGATATAAAATATGTAAAATAATTGTAATCACTTAATAATTGCAGGGCTTCTGTCCAGTAGAGCTTAATTTTAAGATTTTAATACTGTTTCATGTAATTATCTTATATTATGGCCCATTATATCATAAGAAAACTGACGTAGACATTATGTTTCGCGGAGTTTGTTGAACCACTGCTTTGTCGCAAAACATTTCAAGACTTTCTAGTGTTAACTCATAAACCCCAAGCAGTGGCGGCGTGAGACCTGAACCTAATGTAGGCAAGATACATTTCGCGAAGTTGCGTCAGAAGAGGGTTTATAAAAGAAAAAAAAAATTTATGCATAACGAAAAAAATCAAACATTTTACTCATACTTCTGTGGGACATTAAGCAATTATGAAAAAAACAATTAAAGAAACAGAAATTTTCTACTTTAAGTTTTGCTGAAAACCTTAATGATTGTGTGTGTGTTTGGTTCGTAATTTACCTTGGCTAAGCGGGAAAAGTACGACTAAGGAAATTCATTTGGGGTCGGGACTTGATGTAATAGTAGTACTCCTTTAGGAAGTTCAACCCTCAATATAATTCCGCCGAATGGTGAGTCAAATCAAAGAAAAGAGTTCGAAATTAATGGTTAGCTTTAATACAATTAAATTTGAATTTCTTCCAACGATTTCGTAGCCTTGTTGATATATCGGCTGCTTACAACGCGGGTGGTTAGTATTCGATACATCGATGAACTTTTTTTTTCATTTCATCTCATTATTTTTAAAATTAAACAAACTTATTTATGAAAGGTTTATTAAATTATTGTATTTTATGTAATTATTTTGTATTTTATAACGTAAAAAAATTTAATAAATTTATTATTTAAATTATTAATTATTAAAATTATTTAAAATTATTATTATTAAAATTATTTAAAACTATTATTAATAAATATATTTAAAATAATTATTAATTAAAATTTTTAATAATTAAAATTATTTAAAATAATTATTGATCAAAATTATTTAAAATAATTATTGATCAAAATTATTTAAAATAATTATCGATCAGAATTATTTAAAATAATTATAATTAAAATTATTTAAAATAATGATGAATTAAAGTAATTTATAATTAAAATTAATTAATAAGAATTATTATTAATATGAATTATTACTAAAAGTATTAATTTATTATTGAAATAATTATTAATTTTTTAAAAATTATTTAAATTTATTTAAAAAGACTTATAAATGTTTTATAAAATAATTAAATTAATAATATATAAAAAAACACTTATTTTTTATTATATTAATTATAAAATAATTAATTTAATACTAATTTACTTTATAAATTATTTTATATTATATATAATATTTTATTTATAGTATATTGTATTTCATATTATAAAACTATTTGTAACTAATTTTTATGAATAATATCATTTAATACATATAATATATTTTATTTTAAATATTATTTATTAATATAAATATATATTTATATATAAAATTTAATATAAATAATTATATAATTACTGTATTTTTTTACTTTATAAAATACAAAATATAATTACATAAAATGTCATTTAATATTTAATAAACCTTTCATAAATAAGTTTATTTAACTTTAAAAATAATTAAATGAAATGAAAAGAAGTTGATCGATGAATCGGAACCTTTATTCCCGCGCTGAGTATACCACGATATATCAACGAAGCTATGAAATCGTTGGAGGAAATTCAAATTTAATTGTATAAAAGCTACGCATGAATTTCGAAGGCTTTTTTCTTCGAATTGACTGGACATTCGGGGGAATTACACATGGGTGACAAAATAATACGAACACCTATAAAAGAGGAGAAATGCTTTATTACAGGGAGTTGGCCCCCCTTTGACTGAATTACAGACTGTATGCGACGTGGGATGGACGCATAGAGGTCATGAACAATTTAATGGAATATGAAGCCATTCTTCGTGGAGAGCGGTCTCTAATGCCGAAATCGTAGCTGGAGGGGGAATCGACACTGAGTTTTGACTCCAAATATCCCCACAAATATTCAGTAATATTTAGTCAGGTGACTGAGGGGGCCAAGAAAGATGATCTTACGTCCCCCTCATGCTCTGCAAAACCATTCTTGCACGATTTTTAGCTCTGTGGATAGGAGAATTGTCGTCTTGATAAAATGGGCATTCTCCGGGAAATAAAGTTCGACAAATGGATGCACCTGATCCCCAGTGAGATATCGACATAGTGGGCAGCTTGAACCTTGCCATGCAGAGTAACAAGTGGCCCAAGACCACGCCAAGATATCGCCCCCATACCATATATATGCGGGACCCACTTCCATGCCACAGTCGGCATGATGCATTCAGGAGCAAATGCTTCTTGGGTGTTCTCCACACATAAACTCGTCCGGTGGTCTGGAATAGGAGAACGTTGATTCATCCGACCAGATGACTTGTTACCGTTGTGGGGTCCACTGTCTGAGTGTTCTACACCACCAGCGTCGCTGTAAAGCATGACGTGCTGTTAACAAAGGTTTACGAATTGCAACTCTTCCATACAAGTTCGAAGCATGCAGCTCCCTTTGGACGGTTCTTGCTGAAATAGGGTTACGAAGATGACTATTCACCCCGGTGACGTTATTTGGGGATAGCGATTGCTTGCGTTTTCGGGCCCCTATGCGGGTTAAGACTCTTTATCCCTCCTCGGTAAGTTTCTTTCCGTCCACTGTTGTGTTGCTAGACGCCACATTTCCGCATCCTTTGTATGCCAGTCATAACGGCAGATACAGTACTTGCACGCCCAAAATAATTAGCTGTTTCCGTCACCGAGCAACCAGCGCACCCTCATTCCAACAATCATACCTTTTCGAACTCTGACAGGTCCGTCATTATTGCGTTTTCAGACTACATTAGACGCGTGCAACACCTATTGCAGCTGTTGAGCGACCGATACATTACCTTTCGAACTGCCAGGGCGGCGGACTGCAACGCAAAATGACATGCGCGCTGTGCGTCTTTGAAATGGGCCATGCCATTTTCGCGGTGTTCGTATTATTTTGTCACCCATCTGTACATTGAGGGCTGAACAACCTAAAGGAGTACTAATTTTACACCAAGTATCGGCTCCAAATGAATTTTCTTAGTCGTGCCCTCCCCTTTTTGGATGCTATATGAGCTTCAATAGATAAAACTGCCAAAGCTGAAAGTCTTTCCTGACCCATTGTATTTCTTACATAATTTTTTATTAACTTTAGTTTTGAAAAGCTCCTCTCAGCAGAAGCGGTGCTTCAGTTATTATTTACAAATTTCGAAAGGCAATGTAAATATTTCGGAAAATTTCTTTCAAATCGTTCTCTGCGACATTTTGGAGCAAATGTTTCACGTCTGTAATGATGTTGGGTAAATTTGGGATCATATTTTGTAATTCTTCATATAATTTTAAGGTTGGAAGTCACTGCTCTCATCTACATGCAGGACTGTATGTAAATCTTGATAGTTTTTCAGTATTTGCTGTTTTCTAAAATCTTTTAATTTGTTTAAGTCATGGAGAAAGCCAAAATTTTCAAAATGTTGATTTAAAGACATAAACCTTCAATCCATATTGTTTATCACGGAATAAATAATGGTATTAAAAATGTCTGTTTTATACCGGTTTTAGACAGACTCTACAGGTGGATCACCGCCTTCATCAACAAATATTCTTTTCTTTTTGGTTATCCTTTTATTTCTAAAATCTTTTGGCAAATCATAACTGCTTGACTTACGAGTGTCAGGCAAGCATTTTCCAAATCCTGTTTGTCAATACTCTTTTATCCAGCTGCCAAATGACCGCAAATGTTCAAAAGTAATGCATAAATGGGCTTGTACAGATTGCCATAATTTGCTTATGGTATTCACACGCTTTAATAAGTCATACCATACACGTAATGAAACGATAAATCCTAAACTGAGCATTTCATTTAAAACAAAATCGCAATCACAGAGTGTGTGGGATTGTCTTGTTTGGTGTTTAAGTTTTCTATGCATTCAACAACACCATCAAATTATAATGATGCTGCCTTCATCGCCACTATTCTGCATTCCCACCATGTGTCTGATAAAGGCTTAATAGTAAGCTTTAATATATCTTTGATAATTCTCCAGCGTTTGTTGGAACTTGAAAATAGCAGGAAAAAAAAATGTTCTGAATGAAAAAAAAGAATGTTTTTGTTTCCGCTGACGAATTAGCTGCGACCACTAATAACAGATTCCTGCTATGATAAATGCAAGGTGTGAAAAAAATATTCGAGTTTTAACTGCACTCTTTATGCCTACCATATTTGCCTCATTGTCGTATCCTTGTCCACGACAGTTCTGAATATCTAAGTTTTTTCTCTAGCTCTCCCAGTATTGTATTGGTCCAATATTCTTCAGTCTCTTCAGTGACAGCAAGAAATCCCATCAAGTTTTCTTCTATACTTTTAGTTGATGTGCTACAATATCTTAAGATGAACGACATTTATTAAATTCTACTACAGTCTCTAGAGCAGTCGAGTAAAAATGAATGATATTTTGCCTCTTTTATCTTACCAATCACTTCACTGGTAACCTTGTTTGACATAATTGTGATCAATTCATTTTGAATATCGTGGCTTAGATAATGGTGTGCAAGTTGTTTATGATCAATGCGATTTATGAGTTCCAGTAACGTAGGATCATATTTAGATATTAATTTAAGTAAGTGTATGAAGTTTCCAGAATTCGGAGTGTCTTCGTCAGTTTTGAGAGATTCTCTGTGACCTTGTGTGTGAATTCACCTTTCGTTTTCTCGGTCTAATGTTTTTTCGTGCTTTATTTCCCTCTCTAATGTTATCCGTTGGAACATATAGGCCATATGTTCTGTAGTTTTCTCATGTCTATATAAGGTACTCTCTCTCTCTCTTAAGTGTTTCCAATCACTGTACTCTTCCTGCAACATTTGAGCTTGTGAATTGCCAAATAGTCTTCATGGAAAACAGAAACCTTTTTTTTTAGAACTTGAAAAAACCAACCAGCAACGACTCTTTGAGTTACACCATTATTTAACTTTCTTGAGAAATGAAATTTCTTGAAAATGATCACCATCTAGAGGGTGGTATTCATCGCTGCTACTTACCTGCTATGTGACCACTTTGAACTGGTGAGCATCTGTCACAGAAACGTACACAATCCCGAGTCAAAACTGGGAAATGCTTGTTTCTCTACGTCACTGGCATCTTTGTTCTCACAGGAGAATAACTAATCTCAATATCTTCTTCTAAATTGTGACTTATGTTACTCAACGTGAACACAGAAATCTCAGCATCAGATTATAATTTGCAAACTGTTGATCCTATTTCTATTTCTGATTTTCGTCGTTCGGTATTGATAGTCGGTGCATCTGTAGTAACTTCGAAATTCAACGGAGACTCGGATACGATAAATGTTGTTGAGAAGTCGAAGGAAACGACTACAATTTGATTCTGTACTGCCAGATTCAGTCTGACCGAGAAATTTCATCATACCTGAACTTTAAACCTGGTTGGATGCAACTCTTTTCCGCTTTTCTTTTTCTTTTTGCTGCACCAGATTCCCATTTTCTCCCTTTACCTCTATCTCTCTTAGTGCCTAAGCATGATAGGATGAATAAATTATGAAAAATGCCCAGTACCACTATTATATTTCTCACATGAAATATTTTTGAAATTTATGATATGATATAGAAACATGAAGCTAGACTGCTTCAATTGTCTTTCTAATGATGGGAAGTCCCGAGCTGTGCCCCGTCTCTGACCGAGGACTCCCCGTGACAGCCGCTTAACTCCAGCTAATGTTGCTGGACTAAATATGAGCGGAAACGATAAAGTTGAGAAATTTTTAATAAAAGAAAATGGGAAACAATATTTTCATGAATTATTTATTCATATGCTTTCATGCACCGATAAAAAGAATATCATTTTTTTTAAAAATTAGTCGATATACTAATTTTTCGATATCTTATAGCGAAAAACAGATAGAGTTGAGAATTTTTAAATTTATTAAATTTTAAAAAATCTGTGGTGTGCACTTTTGGATTTTCCTTACTTTTCGTTAAATTCTCTTCGGCTTTGAGGCGTGAGGCCCTATGCACCGTGAGGCCGTGGGCTTTGGCCCACGCCTTACACCGCCTCTGCCTACACCTTTGAAAATGTTGCTAGTCCCAATTATGAAACTCTTTTCATAGTGTCATCATCTAATGGCGGCTCCTCGATACCATAGCTTTGACGCTTGAATTGATTCACTTCAAGCATTTTTAAGATGCTAAATATAGCCGTGATTTATTTTTGCCGAGAGTGCCTGAACCAAATTTATACTCAATGAATCTTTTATAAGTCACATGCATGCCTATGATATGCGCATCCAGAAGAACTATCGACTACAGCCGGGATGAAACCCGCAACCTTGAACTGAAAAAGTTGTGACGGGCTCACGCGTCTTTTCTTTAAGGCGTCTTTCTTCACGCGTCTTTCGTCTAGGTTCTTTGGTGGCCAAGATTAATGGCAACTCTTTTCCAGCCAAAACCCAAGAAGCGAAATGTGAGAGAGAAATGCAAATAAGATAGCTTTTAAAAAAACAGAAGTTTCAGTAAGTGGAATTGTAATTTTGGGGAATGGTTTGTGTGATAGAGAAAATAGAGTGAATTGACAGCCAATCGTGAAGTTATCTGGAAAACCAGCCATTAATACAAGGTGCATACCATTGCACTCGCGCCCAGACGCTTCCGCATAAAGATTGAATATAAGTTTGGATTAAGGTAGGACTGATTATTTGATATTAAGATTGTAATATTATTAAAAGTGAGAGTAGGTGGATTAAATAATTATTTAGAGAAAGTGGTCTAAGTTACCGGATTCGATTTAACTATCATTGTGTGTTTTTTCATTATAAATTCTCGCTTATTTAAATTTATCTAAATTGTTAGACATTTAAGTTCTATTCTTAATAAAGACATATTAAGTATCTAAAATGTTTATTCCTTTTGAAAACCCTACACCTCTAGCTCACGCTGATAATCAAAGATACGGTCACCAAAGGGGGGCGGTATCACAAAGAGAGCACACTAAATCTAAGCTACCGAGACGACCACGATGTCACTAAAATCGATGTAAGAAATTCTAATTAATAAAATTATGATCTTTCATATACACCATACAAAATAATTAATCTACAGAATAACTTAAATATTTACAAATCTTAAAATTCCGTGCATTTCGAATGAGATGTTAAGTTTACAATGAAATGATATTAGGTGATGCGAGCTAAAAATGGAAAATATTTTAAGAATGAATTCAAATCCATATAAGGAAGGATTTACATTGATCAATTGTTTTTACTTAAAGCATTATTTTTTACATTATTTAATTCACTACATAAATAATGACTGTTTATAATAATTGTTAGAGGAATGATCTAAAACCCATACACCTAAATTATGTTTGGATTATTTTAATGCTATTATGTTTTTTTCTTTACTCTAAATTATTTGTGAGCCGTTTCATTTCAAATTTAATAATGCACTGTTGAAAAATAAGAATTTTGAAACGCAGAGTAGCTCATAACATTCGGTATGATTAAAGTATGTCAATACTAACAAAGAAAAATTCTAACATTAAATGACAATCTTATATTTTAGTCATGTTCTTTCAGTAAAAAATAGTTTTAAATTAAAAACGCTAGTAGTCTTAAAAGTTCTCAGAATTCTTTGATGCCTTTGTAGAGAATAAATAAATCTATTTATAAGTCCAGGAGGAGGCTATCTTTGATATTTTTATATTATGAGTAGTGTGTATTCGAATCTCGTAGCATGAAAGAAAATAATGTTCAATTCTTATGATTGTGTGCTGTAAATTTTAAAATTAATTTCTAATTCCGATTCTCGTTCGATTAAGAATCATCGAGCAGGGTCAGAGTATTTGGAAGAGTGACAATATGGGAATATGGCATTTAAATAGTATGGAAATAAGCAGAATCGCGTGAATTTTTGTAATCTCACTGGTGTTGCTGTGTTCTTATTATCGAAAAGCAATACTTCCAGTACATTTAAACTGCCCTTTCAAAAAGATAGACGAACAACTTGCTACTCACCTCCTACTTAATTTATACTGCAGCAAATGAAAGATGCTTTAGAAAATGTTAAAGTTCTCATCATGGATCATATTTATATGATGCGTTATCAAAAATGTTGACAGTACTTAAGTCAAAATGTCGTAAAATGCTGTAATTTTGTTTAACTTTGAAACTAAAGTTTTCTTAAAAAGCAATATATATATATATATATATATACCGTCAAATCCGGCGTATTGATTGAATATTAACGTCGCACTGTTCAGCTACACGAGGGCTTTTGGCGACGGACCACGTAATTTTGAACCATGGTCAAATGACGTGGACGACACCTGAGCTGGCACCCCCCTCTCCTAACTACCACACCACACCAACGGGAGGACGTTTCAGCTCTCAACAGATTTAACGTGCATCGCTGCCCTACACGGCGGGTCTTTAGTGGTACTGGAATCGAACTCGTGACAAGGCAAGCCACGATCCGATACCTATACCACTCGGCTACCGCGGCCACTAAATCCGGCGTATAACGCGCACCGGTGTATAACGCGCACCCATACTTTCAAGATGCAGTTTTTAATTTTTAGGTATATTCACCGTATAACGCGCACCCCCTTTTTTACGAAGAAATCTGAAATATTAATATACATTGCTATTATGTTTTGAAGTCATTTATTCGATGTTTTATCCCAAACTTTTGAAACAATAGTTTACTTTTAGAACTACAACTCTTTTTAGTTCATAAGGCAAGTCATTTCTTTTACATAAACAGTACTTCGATACATGTAGAAGTTTTTTTTTACTCATCTCTTTTGTTATTTTTAAAGCCATCGTTTTAATACTCGGCGTATAACGCGCACCCTTAAATGTCCATCTTATTTTTCGTGTTCAAAGTGCGCGTTATACGCCGAATTTTACTGTATATATATATGCATATTAAATCTAAGGGTTACTTTAATTAGTTTGATTCGTATTAAACATTACGAAATAAAATAAGTTTATGACTTGTTGACCACAACACTCAAAAAAATGCAGTTACTCTTAATATTTTTACGTGGATTGAGGTTGAAAGATTTCTTGCACTTAGTCGCAAAAAGAAAGAGAGTCCCTTCATGAGCGATGGAAATTTATTGCCGAAAAACAATACTTGAAATACAGAATACATTTCTCAAATTCGCTAAATAAATTTCAGAAGGCCTTCAACCTTCTACGGCACTCAGACACTACTATCAAGTTCTAAAATATAAGTATGTTTAAGATTATTCGAAAGTACCAGCTAGTCCTATTGAACAGCCAAAGTAAGTAATCGCTGGTCGACTCTTCAAAGGTCAAGACGATACTGATCGCTAGTGAAAAAAACACAATAATGACTCTGCAACAATCAAAACAAGATCACAGATTTAAGCGAGGGTTGTCTATGGATAGTTTTAACTGATTTTTCTCGAAAAATCCACTTACGTCATAGATCGTGATATTAGAAGATTTCACCTTTAATTACCAGAAAAATCCATATGGTAGCGAACTCGCCAAAAATGGTCCCCAAAATGGTCTTTAAGTCACAAAATCGATGCTAACTTGACTCCATCACCAAATTCTATTGAATTGCCATAATAATGTAAGGAACGGCGATGCTTGCGATTATTACAAATTGAAAATAAAATAAATACAACAGAAAGTATTGTTTTCGTATTCCGCATTCAGATTAAAATTTACACTATTTCAAGTACTATTTACACAAAATTCGCAACAATATGTTTATATTTATAATATCACAAATCCAGCTTATAACGCACTCCTATACTTTCAAGATGCAATTTTTACTTTTTTGGTGTATTCCTCGCATAACTCGCATCCATTCTTTTTATTTGGAAACTTGAAACGTACGTGAGTAATGCTCTTATCTTTTGAAGAAATTTTTTTCGATGCATTATTCCAAATTTTAGAAAAAAAAATAATATATGTCTAGAACAACCCTTAAGTTCATGAGGAATGCCATTTCTTTTAAATAAACAGAATTTTGATGTATATAGAAATATAATATTTTTCTATGCGCATCTTATTTTTTTATTATTTTAAAGGTCTTATTTTACCTCCTACGTATAATGCGCATTCGTAAATTTCAATCTTATTTCTTGTGTTACACGTGCGCATTATACACCAGATTTTACTGTAATTCTAAGGCAGCTACACAATAAAATTTAAATCAAAATTTTGAGAGAAGAAAAAGGTGGTATAAAGCTTTGTACGAATTGTTGTTACTATACCGCCTTTTTCTTTTCCCCAAATTTAAAATTCAATTTTATTGGCAGCTTTAGAATTATTATTGTTGTTGTGGTCAAGAAATCACACAAAATTACTTTATTTCATACTTTGTAGTGCGAATCAAGCTATACTAGAATCAGAAAGATTAAATTTTGTTTATATTTTATTTGTTTTAATGTTAGTCTCGACTTCAAATTTCTTTAAGTTCTGCTCGAGTGAGTGGTCACTCTTGAACCTACACCACGGTTTTGGACGATCGACCTTCTAATTTTGAGACATTGTCAAATAACGTGGAGGCATTGGCGCACACCAGGGTAAGGGTCCCTTGTCTGGAACACCAAGCCTTTGTTTTTTTTCGATTGATTATAATCCTATGTACATAGTATGCGAAGTTCAATGGCTGAGTAGTAGTGTATCGAGCTTCCATGCCACAGATCCGGGGTTCAAATCCCAGGTTGAGAAAGGTCGAATTAGCCTTTCATCCTTTCAGTGGGTCGATAAATGAGTACCAAGCTTGCTTTAGAACTGAACACAGGAAGTTTAGCGTCAGACTGACCGTTTGACCGAAACATCTGCGAATGCAACCCAACCCCTAAGGTCACGTAAACTGAGATCGGCACTGTAGGCTTTGGCCCTCATGGACTGTTGCGCCACTTTCAATTACGGTACGCAAAATTGAATTCAATATATGTGATTAATAATTAATTTTATTAATTTAAGTAAATATTTATATTAAGGTATCCGACTACGTTCGGAACCGTGGTTTTGCAAAAGCGTATAAATGGATAATATTTATGATATTTAGTGTCACTTAAGTTAGAAAATGTGTATAAAATTGTTATAAAAATATTATTACAATAAAAAATTATTTGAGTACTCTATTTTGACAAAATGAACATAGAATGACCCATTTTCAAAATATTCTCCCTTTTGTGAAAAATGTTTCGATTATAATAATATTTTGCCTGTATATAGCACATACCTCTGTACAGGGCTCAATTAAATTTTTTGAAATATATAACTTTGAAGTGGGTTTATCCATGTTTTACGTCAACAGGGAGGAGAAATTTTAAGAAAAAAAAATGCCGATAATTATTTCAAATTGGTGTAATAATGCGTTAATTGGTGTAAATTAAAATAATGTGAATTTTTCAAGAAAAATTGTCCAGACTCTCTGGAGAACTATTTATTTCATATAAGCACAAAATATTATTTTTTAAGCATTTTTTGTAAAGGAAGAACATTTTGAAAAAAGGTTATTCTAAGTTAATTTTTTTCCAAATATTGTATTTAAATAACTTTTTTTTTGTCAAAATGTCCTTAAAACTATTTTATACATGTATTCTAATCTAAGTGACACTAAATATCATTAAAATTATCCATTTATGCGCTTTTTTAAAATCATGGTTACGAACGTAGTCGGATACCTTAAATAATTAATTTTTACTGTCTTTTTGTTCTCGAAAATTGACAAAATTAAAATAATACGTTAGGAGGCATATTGTAGCATGATATGAGATGGGTGGACTTTCAACCCTGGACCTTTCCTGAGGGCACCACTGCGTAGTGGACATCTGTATTTGCACTCCCTTTTCTAACTTCTACTCTTTTTCAGCGGTACTAGTCTCGATCCCATGACATGCGAGCCACGAGTCCGTTACTTTGGCCACTAGGGACCACTGAAACTCTGTTCGAAAGTTTAAGGTGTAAACGAAGGATCCTCTAATATTATATCAAATTAGTTTTCTTTCTTCCATTCTTTGGATATGGTTCAATTATTTATAAACGCAGTTCTTACATTGATAATTCCTCAAATTTTATGTTTTAATTATTAGTTCTGTTTTTAATTTAAATAATTTTTGTTCTAAAATTACATGAACTATTTGATAAATTTCTAGGACTTTAAAAATTACACATCTTAAGGTATCCGACTACGTTCGGAACCGTGATTTTAAAAAAGGGTATAAATGGATAATTTTCGTGATATTTACTGTTACTTAGAATAGAATACATGTAAAAATTTATTTTAAGGACATTTTCACAAAAAAAAATATTTAAATACAATATTTTGGCAAAAAATTAACTTAGAATAACATTTTTTTAAAAATGCTCTTCTTTTTTAAAAAATGCTTCTAATATAATATATTTTGTGTGTGTGTGTGTGTGTGTGTTGTGTGAGTCTGAACTATTTTTTTTTTGAAAAATTCACATTATTTTTAGAATTACAACCAATTGAAATATTTATCGGCGTTTTTTTCCTTAAAATTTCTCCTCTCTGTTGTCGTAAAACATGGATAAAAACACTTCTTATTTGTATATTTCAAAAATTCTAGTTGAGTCTCTGAAAAGAGATCTGACCTATATATAGGCAAAATATTATTATAATAGACGCATTTTTCACAAAAGGAGAATATTTTGAAAATGGGTCATTCTATGTTCATTTTTTGTCCAAATATTGTACTTAAATAATTTTTTTTATTGTAATAATGTTCTTAAAACAATTTTATGTACATTTTCTAATCTAAGTGACACTAAATATCACAAATATTATCCATTTATACACTTTTGCAAAATCACAGTTCCGAACGTAGTCGGATACCTTAACACAGAGATTCTTAAACTTTCGGTTGCTGCGGCTCTTCCTTCTGTATCAGCAAGACATCGCGGCCCCCCAAGATTTTGAACATTTCTCCCTGATTTAATATTCTTCATCAAAATACATGTTCTATTAGAAATTTTCCATTGGGGACTACTTAGTAATCTTAGTAATCTAGTCTAGTATGGCAGGCACATCTTTCTATTTTTCCACTATGCTTTTAGAGTCTGTTAAAGAGGTAAGTCTCACCGTTACATAAGAGATTCCACAAACCCCTCTACAGCAACTATGCAGACCCCCAATAGTCTGCGATCCGCTATTTAAGAACCGCTGTCTTAAGTCATAAACACTAATTTCTTTATGTTTTTTTTATTGTATTTTGCTCTCTTCTATCGTTATATTTTTACACAAGAGAAAATCAGATACTTGAAATTTTGCTTTGATTCTTTTCTAGCTCAATTCTAAAACTTTTAAATGATATTTTTGGAAGGAATTTCAAGAACGTTTTCATATCTTATGAAATTAAAACCTGTTGATTGTGCCTTTGATACGATTTTCAATTTTGATTTTATTTATTATATATATATATATAATTTTTTCGCTTAGTACATTAGCTTTATTAAGAATGAATTTTTCCAATTCATTCATTTGAGAAAATTTAAATTATTTTACTCATTCATTTACATAATGAATTTAATTCAGGGAATAAATTATGAATGTAATTAGCCTTAATTACTAAGGATAAAGATGGTACAGAAAAGAAATATGAAAGAAAAAAATGTAAGAATGACTCTTTAAAAAAATCCTTTAAATCTTCTCATTATAATGAATAGTTTAGTTTAATATTCATGAAATATAAGAAGATAAAAAAAATTAACCTGGCTTAATACCTTCTTTTTGAAGTGATAGCAGTAGGAAAAAAAGCAGTTAATTTTTTAATAATTTGTAGATTTATATCTCCAAAGGTTTTTTAAATAACTGTACTGTAATCATTAAATTAAAAAACCCGATAATTAGGATAATAAAGATAATTTCATTCTCTTTTCTATATTTCAATGTTATTACCTTTTTTTTTTTTAATGAAAAGAGTTCATGTTGCGTTTAATTTTCAACATTAAAGCTGAATTTCTACGAAACAGAAAAAAAATTCCATTTATAATTAGCAATATACATTATTATAACAGTAAGCATTTTGAATTTACAGTGTAATTCTTGGTTATTTTTTTATAAATGTCGCATTTTGCAGCTATAATCAGATATATAACTAGCATGCAGATTTTGAAACGTCATATTTTAACTGATGCATATTGTTATTTAGGAAATATGATCAGTTTATGCTGTTTAAAGATTAAAGAAATACAAATTTACTATATTATATTACATTATATTTACTAAATTACATTATCGGATTTTCAGTTAGTTTACTTCATTTTTTTTAAATGAATTATTTAAATATAACTACTTTCTCTTCTCTCTCTCTCTCTCTGTGTGTGTTGTTTTGTGTGTGTGTGCATTCTTAATAAAATGATGCATTCTTAATGTACCTAAGATATTCAGGAAGACCCATTACAAACATGTGCTGTAGGTATTCTATAGAAGAGATGTTTGGTGTGAGGAAGATTTAACTTGAAAGAGAATAGACCCCTTTCTTTTGTAAAATAACATCTGGAATTGACAACAAAGTTCGAAGCAAAAAACACCTCGGGTGAGAGCTTTCAAATCACTCAGCGGAAGTTAGTGTATGGGGGTTTCATGCAACTGCTCAACTTTGAAGTACATAGTGATTATTCTCGGTAAATCTTTTTTTTTTTGTATATATATATTTTCTTATATTTTTAATAAAAGAATTTTCCGTCTAAGTTTTACGGTGGTTGATGAAGAAATATCTTATCCAAATTACATTATAGTTAACTTTATTAATATTAGACTATATTAAGTGCCTGGTCTTATAATGTTAATGCGAGAGACATTGATGTGTTTTCCATCTTACTTGCAAAAAAATATATAATGATAGGATTAGCTCAGCATTTAAAACAAAAGTTTAGTACTAAATCAGTAATGAATAATCAAATATATTTTTTTGGATTTTTATCCATAATCTACTATACAATCAAAGCAGAATTGCAAAAAATTGGACTTTGTATCTCAAATGTTGGAATTTTCTAACGATTTATTTTTTAATAAATTAAAATTGTTAAAGTTTAGTAACAATATAAATAAATATTAAATTTCAACGATTTTTTTCCTTTAAAGTACCTAATTTAGGAGCTTTCAAAGTGCTTGCAAAAATAAATTGAAAAACAAATGATTTATACTTATCAAGTATTCATGTTCCGAATTTCATTTTAAACTTCTGTATTTGTATTTTGTATTTTGTTATTAGTGACTGGAATTCTAAGGGTAAATACGTTAATCAAATATTGAAAACATTCAAATCTGAAAAGTATTTTTTTTATTTACTTTAAAAATATAAAATGTAAATATTTGTTTATCAGAAAGAAATAATTAAATTCAATGTTTTTATAGAATATGCAATACACTTATTAAAAGAGTGTTAATTATTTTTCGAGGCAGTTACATCAATTTGGCATCAATTCCATATTTTTATTTGCAAAATGGCTGTATCTAGTTCAATTCTGTATGTAATTCAAAAGACACACATTTTCAAATTGTGAATAATTGATTTAACTATTTCAAATATACAAATCAGTTTAAAATTTAAATAATGCCTTAAAAAAATCTTGTTTTCTTACATGTTTCATAATTTTTACTTCAATTTTGAATCCTTGTTTTGAAGTCATCAAAAAACTGAAATGTCGTATATAATTTAGATTATTATTATTTATTTTTTTATTAACTTGAAGAATACTAAGAAAAAAAGTTATTTCAAATATGAAATATTTGTTTAAGAAAATTCATTTTGTTCCCGAAATAGGCATATTTATTCACATTTATTTTGAAATATTGTTTAAAATAATTAAATTTTATTAATTAAATCACATTTCCTATTTAACCATTTTATTTCCTTGTACAAAAGATAAATTGACGGGATTTGAAAATCTCATGACTCCGCGTTCGTGTCGGAGTAGCGGTCTTCGGGGTTGCATAAGTCGAGGAAATACTGTATTCTTTTTTATTAGTCATTTTACTTATTTGTTCACAGGTTGCAATACATACACATACAAATGATAAAGTATATCTTTTTAAGTAAAATTTTGATTACGTGTACTACCATAATTTTCTAAGTGAAACTTTTTTGCGCTCGAGAGTGAATGAGAAAATTGCCCAGTTTTGCGTAACAGTGAAAAAGAGAACGGAAGTATTCTTCCCCCACCCCATCCCCCGAATCGTCGCCATGGTAAGGAGAAAGCGACAGGAGGAAAAGGGTGAGCGGGGACAATACGTGGCTTGCGTCATATCGGTGAAAAAGTTGGATAATTGTCCACGTCTCCGACTGGTCAACTTGCCCCCCTTCCGATTAAGGGTCCTTTTCCCCCAGACCCGGGAACATTATCAACGGTCGTATGAGTTGCAGTGTAAGCATTACAGTGTAGACAAAATAGCTCTTGCAACAAAAGCGTGCCTTTTTGAAATTTTCTTTAGATTGCTAGCTACACACATGGCGATGTGTTCGGTGGCTAATTTATTTCTTTAATTTTCATTTTCGTTGAATTATTTTTAATTCTAGTCAGAATGCCTAAATCAAATGCACTAAGAGGAAAAGAGTTTCGTGCAAGAAAAAACAAGAAAAACTAGCAGCAAGTTCAGCCAAAAAAGTGGCAAAAAAACAGAAAAATAGTGCAAATTCATCAAGTGCTACTAACAAATCTCGATCAGAGTACATGAAAGAATATCAAGCACGGAAAAAATCATTGCAAAATACTCTCTTAATGCCGAGTTAAATGACCAACAGAAAAATAGTGCAAATTCATCAAGTGCTTCTGCCAAATCTCTATCAGAGTACACATGAAAGAATATCGAGCATGGAAAAAAACATTGCAAAATACTCTCTTAATGTCGAATTTAAGGGATGGGAATGCTATTGAGACTCTTCTAATGACAACACAGATTAATACGGACTTTGTGAACTACCCTGTTCCATCAATTACAGAACCCTCAACAAGTCTAGTGCGTGTTGAATCTGATGCATGTGAATCGATATAATAAATTATATCTTACTTTACAAAGACTATGATTTCCATAAAAATGCTTGGCCACGATAGCCTATTGGTCAAAGTATCAGATCATGGCTAGCGTCTCATGAGTTCGAACTGAGTACCACTTAAGACCCACCGTGTACGGGAGCGATGCGCGTTAAATCTGCTGAGAGCTCAGGTGACGGCTGAGAGCGAGTAGTTAAAAGAGGGGGAATGCGAGCTCAGGTGACGTCCTCGTCACTTGACCATGGTTCAAAATCACGAAGTCCGTCACCAAAAGTCAACGTGTAGCTGAACAGTGCGCCGTTAATATTCACTCACCCATAAAAATGCTCACACAGATTTTCAAAAGCTATTTGCTGATAATCCTTTCGGTCACGGGTGTTCGATTTGTGATAGATTATGGTTTAGAGATGATTTAAGAACGCCTGTTTTTTGCTGAGGAGAAAAATATTTTACTGGAAATTAATTTAGAAGACATTAAAGAATGTTACAATTGCTGACAAAGTTGAAGTAATTAAAGTATACAAAATTTATCAAAATATAATTGTTTTGTATACCCAGAAATTCCAGCATATCTTTCTACTTTGGATTTGGCAACAAAAAGACTCAATTCAACACGAATACTTTTCAAGTAAATTAGGCGATTTAGAAATGTACACGGTCAATTTGGAATATTAGAGCAAATAATGTTTAATGAATCAATCAATGTTTAATCAATAAAGAAGTTTCACTTCTATCGCGTGGCGTTCCACGCACCATTTTTAAATCTTCAATGTACTTGTAGAATTTCCTTTCTTCCATGTAATATAAACATCGACCAAAAAGCATTTATACAAAATATGAGGAGAAATTCCTGGAACTAACAGAGATAGATTAGATAGCTTTTGTTCCAAATTTTATTCATTTGGAAAATCAGAAAGAATCAAAGATCTGTTACATTCATAATACCAATCAAGAATTCAGTGAAAATATTTTAAAAGCAACCCATACTAACCATTTATAATGAAAAGGATTTGAATATTTCTTCGGTAATCGTTAAAACAGAATAATTAGTCAGTGACATTTCAGGAAAATTGTATATGATAATTAGGCGTAATGGGAATTGTCCTTTTTGAAATTAATTAGAGTTCTAAGGAGGGGCTCATGCTTTTTAAGATCTATTTGAAGAATCCCCACAATTTATCATATTTGACCTTTTACACAGAATTAGTTCACCCTTTTTGTTTCAATCTGTGGTATTCCTACTACAACTCAAAGAATTTTTAATGAAGGGTAACGCTATTCTAACTTCGATTGAATGATTTTTTAAATTTTCTACAAATATTGGTTAAAAGAAAATAATAATTTGTCAATTACTTTGAAAACATTTGTTTAAGCTAAAATAACCGCTTTGTGGTGCAAATTTCAAATAAGTGTTTCTTGAAGTAAATTGAGCTTCATGAATAATTTTACTTAAGATATCCGTCTACGTTCGGAACCGTGATTTTGCAAAAGCGTATAAATGGATAATTTTCATGATATTTAGTGTCACTTAGATTAGAATACATGTATAAAATTGTTAAGGACATTTTGACAAAAAAAATATTTAAATACAAGATTTCGGCAAAAAATTAACTTAGAACAATTTTTTTCGAAATGTTCTCCTTTTGTGAAAAATGCTTCTATTATAATAATATTTTGCTTGTATATAGCTCAGACCTCTGTACAGAGGCTCAACTAGAATTTTTGAAATATATAACTTAGAAGTGGGTTTATCCATTATCCATTATCCCATTCCATATCCATATTCCACACAACAGAGGGGAGCAATTTTAAGAAAAAAACGGCAATAATTATTTAAATTGGTGGTAACTCTTGAAAATAATGTGAATTTTTCAAAAATTCTAGTTGAGTCTCTGTAGAGAGGTCTGAGCTATATACAGGCAAAATATTATTATAATAGAAGCATTTTTTCACAAAAGGAGAACATTTGGAAAAAAGATTATTCTAAGTTAATTTTTTGCCAAAATATTGTATTTAAATATTTTTGTCAAAATGTCCTTAAAACAATTTTATACATGTAGTCTAATCTAAGTGAAACTAAATATCATGACAATTATCCATATATGCGCTTTTTTAAAATCACTGTTCGAACGTAGTCGGGTACCGTAAATTTGATGTTTGTAGGGTAGCTTAGATATTAGATGCCGTCCATCTGGTATAGGGTTTAGTGGCACTGACTGCTGTGCTGTTGGGGCTAGGTTCAAAGACATAGATGCTTGTGAATGTGTAGTGCCTTTGCGGCATGGGGGTAATCTAAATAGCCGTGAGCTTTGTGGAAGGAGAAAAGAGGGTGGTCCACCGCCAAGGTGTTCTCCCCCAAAATTGGGATGGAACCGAGCCAAATCGTACTGTCACAAGTATGGTGCTCAAAGCTATGTCTAACGACAGGCGTACAACTAGCCCTTTGCCGCAAAGAACTTCATGGGCCTCAATCTGACACTGTCAGATAAGTGGCTATAGCAAAAATAACAACAAATGCTAAGAACAGTAGCATGTATGCTTGTATTTGGATATGCAGTTAAATCAATAGATCCTGAATATTTAATTAGGCTTATAAAATAAATGGCTTCATATTTTTTATTTAAAGAAAATCATTTCCGTAATTTAACAATTTAGGTACAAGTAAATAATGAAAGAAAGCTATTAACTTTTTAATACAAGAATAACATCAAATATCTAGTATTGGCGACAAGAATAGCTCAAGGTCATGCCAATATTTGTATTTCTAACGCCCACGCTGAGGATCTGTCTCTAGTGAGGAAAAACAAAAGCATCAATTACGCCAAGGCAACTGACTTATCCAAGACAATTTCTTGTGATTCAGCAAATAAATAAATTTATTTGTGTTTGCGCATATCGATATTTTATCCAAAAGTACAGTTCTATTTATATTTCTATCAGATTGTCAAAAACCTCCAGAGTTTTATTTGGAGAATACATGTTAAGAATAGAATTGTAAAAAAAAATATCTCAGTTTAGTTAGACCTTCAAACAATATCTCTATAGTATAATAGCGTAACGTATCATTTTAATAAGGCAATAATTTTTCGCATGGCTCTACTAAAAAGTCCATAGATTGATATATTTGTTACTTGCTCACGCGCTCGAGAATATTATTACAATTATTTTAAAATCTCTTAAGATATTTTAAGAGAAAAAAAAGTTTTCTTAAGAAAGAGACATTATGATTTTAACTCAGAACTGCACTACGTACAGGAAACAGGCAAAAATAGTTCAATCAAAAATTTAACTCTAATGAGAGTTCCACTTGTCCTGGTTAAAAGGTCCATCATGAGTAGTCTTGCTTTAAAATGCAACGTTAATAAAAATCAGTCAACTATTCAGAAGTATAAGATATCTGTAGCTATATACAGTGAGTAAAAAAAGTTACTAATATTTTTCTTAATTTAACTCTCATTTTTTCTTTCAGCCCAAATAAAAACCAAATCCGTGTTTAACTTTGTCACAATACGAAAAGTTGCAGGTGCATGTAGTTTGGATCCTTGAAAAAAAACAGATATTGTTATAAAGATAATGCTATTATTTCAGACTAATAAATTTATTATAAATTAAATTTAATAACCTTGGGAGCAATCTTAATTAACGTCTTAACCTAATAAGATTATTCAAAGTACACTTATCTCTTCAGCCACTTGTAGTTTCTCTCCTAAACTTTACACTCATCTTAAAATCAGCTTATTTATTATTTCCACTTCTCCGAATGGCAGTTATAGCTCGAATGATAAATTCAGGACGAACGACTCACAATTAAAAGTTAACGACTAGCTACTCACGATTAACTGTGACACTTCTCTTGCCAGGGTTTAAATACCATTTAGATAAGCATAAAATCAAGTCATTTAATTCAAGGACCACGGATAAAACCTGCCACAACTTCATCAAAAAAAAATTTTTTATCCAATGTGATTGCGGATTAATATTTTTACCATTGTAAACCTAGTACATTCCCAGGAGCTGGTATCACTCTTCAGTGCGGCACCATATAGACAATACCAACTACGGCAAGTAATTTTGACGCCCAGTTTTCTCCCCAGAGGGAGGCATCTGAGCTTTCACGATGAGAACCTGTTCTAGGATATAATTTTCCGAGAACCCCCAAGCCAAATAGACTCTCTAGGGATCTTTAACATGCCGTATTATCATACGACATGGCCGATGTCGTTTTTCTGCGTCACGAAAATCCTCCCCGACTTGGAACGAGGGCCATTGGAGATGACTCATAATTCTTGAGTCGTAGTCAAATGATGAGGGCAATGAGATAATAGATGTTCCACTTTCATTAAAATGAATTTAATTAAATAAAATGAATTTAATTAAATAAAATGAATTTAATTAAATAAAATGAATTTAATTATATTAAAAGTAATATAACTATATCAAAAATTTATATAACTATATTTAAAGTTAATATAAATATATTAAAATTAATAAAAATTTTATGTAAAAATAGTGAAATTAATTTATTTTTCAAGCATAACAATACATTTGACTGGTTTTTCGTAAGTTACAGGGGAGATATTTTAACTCTATTGCACCCCAACTTTCCGGTATACATGGTTTTTATGATTTTTCTTTGAAGTGTATTTGCAGCTTTAGTTCCTGGAATTCCAATTACTAAACTTATTTTTATTTTCTATTCCTATCAATTAATTTATCTTTCCTTATCGTAATTCTTTTCAGAAATACTTAGATGGAAACAGAGATATCACTTTCAAAAATTTAACTGGAATTTAGTAATATGCTTCCTCCTCTTTTTATCCAGGACATTTTATATTTCCCTTTTTAACTTTTGTGTTTCATTTTCCATTTATAAGAATATTGATTTTGAAGTAATTCACACTATTATATTTCTGAGTTTGGATAAAAAATTCATTCAATCGAAACAATCCTTTTTCTAATGGGAATTGATACAAAATTCAAGCATATAATAAGGTTTTGCAAATTCAATCAATTTTCAATCATTTCTAGATTGAAATAAAATGAAAAAAGGATTATCTATCGTAGGAGAATTCCTTAGTGAAAAGCAACGTTAGATATCCAATTATTTGATCCAATCATCTTTCAAATTTTTCTTATTTAATTTGATTTATATTTTTACAAAATATATTTAACAACTATTCGTACTAGTTAAAAATACTTCAGTTAAACCTTTGAGAATTTTGATTTTTATTTATTCTTTTACTTAAACGATACTTATAAAATGAGCAAAGAATCTTTTTAGAAACTTATAGCATTTGTTTTTCGCGCGAATTTTAGGGAAAAATAATTAGTTTTCTTGCAAAACTTTACAATATTATTTTATGTTCATTTTATTTTGGATTGGGAATCATGCGCATTTTGATACTATTAGCCAGATATAAGCTACAGTATTCTCAACAATTTGAACTTTAAATAATAAATTTAAGATAGGAAATTGAACCTTTTATAGCTAGCAATAATATATAGGATGTCCTCAAATGCCGGGTACAAACTTGGAGGGGAGGCATAGAACTTACTAAGGAGCCATAATTACATAGGAAAGCATGGGTGGAAACCTAACCTTAACCAGATGATGAGAAACAAGGACCCTAAGGCAGTGTGCTTCTCAAACTTTCAATACTGCGACCCAACATTCAATCATAATTTTCATCGCGCCCCCCTCTCCACACAATAAAAACGGATTGAATTCAATTATACACTGCACTTTGCAGCTAAATCTAGAATACAAGTTAAACCTCTTAAATGCCTCTAGCGTAAATAAACGTCTCACTCAGAAGAAGTGTTATTTTCCCCGGACCTATATATACGTTTTACCAAAGTACGGTCCTTTCTGTGCATTTCTATTCATACAATTATTTCGAAGGCTATGGAAACAAGAAAAGAAACTTTACAGTGTGTCCGGTGGAAATTGGGGGGAATTGCGTAACAATTAATCGGCAGTTAAGGGATTAATTATAAACCAAAGAAAAATTATCAAGATAAGTGTTAATTTTTGTATATGATTTTATATATGACAAGAATATGGGGTCATTTGGGAATTATTAAATTTTTTTCTTAACCTTAGTATTTTTAAAACACTATCAAACACATTGTGTAGTATTGATTTTTTAAAATTTTATATCAGTGAAATGTGTATTTTTTTTTTTATTATGTAAAGAATGTTTTTTTGTTCACTTTCGTAAATTAGTTTTTTTTTAAATAATCTTTTGTTTTAAACTTTTCCATATGCTCCTCCCTTAGAATTATCGCACCCCCAAGGGAGGCGGCCCCCCAGTTTGAGAAAAAAGCTGCCGTAAGGCCACAATGCAGAAAAGTAGTGCAAAAAAGCTTTATTTCAAAAATTTAAAAAATTTTAAATTAAAAAAAATTTACATTGTATCCCAGGAGGTTTTTGAAATTGCTGCCATTGGCATTTTATGCACGGGGACAAAGACGCACGGATTGGCGGAGATGTTCCAAAAAAATCGGGGTTTTAAGAGTCGTAGAGCAATGATGGGGTATTCATTCCACCAGGTCCCCTTTAGGGAAATTTACGGGCGTGTCAAAAATAGGGGGCAATTTAAAATCCGTTCCCCCCAGGTTTTGATGCACCTGAGTCAACGTTTGAATTCAACTGCCGTCTTTTGGGGTATCCCTTTTCCCCCAAAAAAGCAGCAAAATCCATTTCCGCTTTTTTTGGGGCATATATGAAGTGGATATCCGACAACTCGGCTTTTGTATATCGATTCATGTTCATCGCACGCTGTCCATGTCTGAAATGAGGAAACCACATATCTCCCTTTTGCAGTTCTTTTTGTAATTATGACCCCCACGATATTCCCTGCCTCCCCCTTTCCCAAATTTTTACATGGGGTTTCGGGGACAACCCCATAATTAGCAATAAAAATTAAAATAACATAAAATATTTAATTAAGTTGATCTAATCGGTGCTTTCTGTTATTCAGGTGGAACATTTACTCATTAGACTTACAATCTTAAAATATGTATACATATTTTGTTAACAAAAAACGTGTGTTTCTATAAATTTAAAAAATAAATATCTGTTGTAATTTTTACCGTTAAAAAATTTTTGACCTAACCACTTAAAAAATCAAAATAATTGAAAAATTGTTTTTTTTCCCCTTTCAGCTCATCCCCCCCTGAGTTTTTGGGAAAAAAAGTCCCGCCACTGCACACCGCTACATGGGATTCAAGTACGATGGTACACCAGTACATTCTTCGAATGCGGTACTAACCTCCTCCCCGCTACATATTCCAAGAGGTGGATTGGACACGGAGGACTAAAGGTTTTGACTCCAGCTCCCGAACTTCAACTTTGGGTTTTTCCCTTTTGTGGCTACCTGAAGTCTCTTATGTTTGAGACGACGAAAGTGGCAGTAGAATATCTCACGGCATGGATCGCCGTTACTTCAGCTGACATCACCAGAACACCGGATTTGTTTGAACTCGTCCGATATTCCTTCGAACGTCAGCGTCAGCTGTGCTATGATCTACGCTGTCGCAATTTCGAACAATTCCTGTGATAATCGTTTGTTATAGCATTTATGACTTCGTTTTTGGATGCATTGCTCGTATTGTACATACTCTTTAAATTTAATAAATGTATTCCTTGCCTCTTATTGTCCCTTTTCCTTCCAAAAAAAATCACCATCACACATTTCATAACTGTTTTTGCAAAGTACTCAACTAAAACGTGGTATACGAGTCTTGTTCTATGTTCATTTGTCGTCTTCATGCTACATAAGGGGAGCTGCTGTACGCTATATATGGCTCTTATATTTGGTAATTTTTGGTTCAACCCTTGTTGACAAGGAATGGGTAGATTCCTCAAAAAAAGGGAGTTTGAGAATAAACAGGGGGCGTTGCGCTCATAAAAGATTTGCCTGTGTCATTGCGCGAACATCTTCATACATATAAGAACATCAATACCTATACATATATAGAAGAAAGTGTCCCGCGGGTGGACTTAAAAGTAATGTGGCTGACTTTAAAAGGCGGCACACGACGGAATCAGAGGCAGAATCGTTAGAACATTTCTTTACTTTTAGATGTAGGCATCTAAGAGACAATCAGCTTCCCTCATACTCCTCCGTTAAGGACGTAAGGTAAGTGTTTGTTTTTGTAAATGCAAAAATGATATAACGAAGCCCAGTGGCTGAGTGGTTAGCACATGGCGCTCCCATGCCACAGGTCTGAGGTTTAAACCCCGGACTGGGCAAGGTTGACTCAGTCTTTTATCCCTTCAGTGGGTCGATAAAATGAGTACCAAGCTTGCTTGGGAACTTAACACCGAGGGTTTTCGCGTCAGATTGACCACCTGGCCGGAACATCTGCTCGTGCACCTCAGGAACCAAGTTCCCGAATGCTGAGTTGGGCACAGTAGGCCTTGGCCCTCACGGGCTGTCGCGCCACTGAGTTAAGTTAAAATGATATAACTTAGACCTAAATAAACTTAATTTTTAATTTTTCATGATGGGGAGTCTACCTTTACTTAGTACCTGGCTATTGAATATTAATTTATGACTCCGTATCACTACCTACTACCACTCCTCTGAATTTGTCGGTTGAATCTGGCAACACCTTGTATAAATATTTATCAATAGCTCCATAACAGCGAAGATTCAAAACAAGCAGGCAATGTTTAAATAAAGAAGATAAGCTGAAACATTTGGAAGCACGTTTTTGACAATGTATATTAAAAAAAAATATTTATAGCAAGTAATATAAAAAAAATTAATTCCTTCTTCGATCAACATAGAAAAAATGTATTTTAGCTACTTTTTATTAAATAGTTACAATTAATACAAATATGTATATACATGGGACAGAATCACAACATTAAGTGGTAATTAATTTTTATTAATTATCATTTAAGTATCGTATTGTCATCCAAAACAATCATCGTATATAAAATTTCAGTTGAAACTGAATGCATGTGAGAAAAAAATCTTTTCAAGTTTTGACGCAAGTCGCCAAAAGGGTCGCTAAGCCGCCAAAAATGATGCCAATGTGGCTGCATTTGTAATCCTTTAACCCGCGATCACTCGCGCGGGATGTTCTGTACACCCCAGCAACAAGAAAAGCCTGCTAAGATTCTTAATAGAATACGCAGAACCACCGATTTTTTCTGTAGCTGCACATTTTAGGTCATTGAACCTTTAGGCCGGATGCAATAAATCTCGCTACGACGATTGGAATGTAACGCCCTTCAAAAGTTTAGCTGGGGTGCTGAGAACACCCCGCGATTGATCGAGTTAACATTTTCGTATTCGAAGCATCTAAAAAAGAGTACGTTTTACTCTTTCCATTTATAAATTTTTTCAAATATACTATGTATAAAATGCATGCATATTTTATTTAAAATTTCAATAAATGTAGCATAAAAATAATATAATTCTATAAAATAATTGTAAAATATGATTTATTTTTTTTATTTTTCAAAACATTTTCCAGAAATTATGACAAAATCTCCATGGGAAAGGGAGAAACAGCGACTTCGTAGTCTATTAGGTACTGTATCAACAGATTGTCAAGATGAACTAAATGAATTCGATGACTGTGTAATTTCAGAATCAAACTTAGAGAGATGAAACTTTAAATTGTAAATTTTTATAATATAGGCAGTGTTGATATCACTGATGAAATGTGCAGTATATACGATATATCGAAGAATATGTAACCATTGGCCATTGCGAATATATTATCATCTACTTAATACTGCAGGAATTAATGCTTCCATTGTCTATCGTTCGGTTTTTTCTGAAATTAATTGGAAAAGAGTTATTAGAGTAGATTAGAATGGATCTTGTGCATTCACAGTGGGATATGAGATCGGAACTCCCAAACCTTAACAAAATACTCAAAAGAGCTTTACTGACAAAGAAGATATTAAAAGGGGGCGTTGCATTGTTTGTCCACAAGTAAAAGATGTAAAAATTACTTGTTTTTGTCTTCAATGTAAGAAAAATATATGCTTAAAGCATAGGAATACAGTCTGCTCTAAATGTTTGGAAAATTATTAAAATATTATTTTTCTACTTTTTACTATCCTTATCATTAATTATAAAGTGTATTTATTACTGGAATATACGTTTTACTTGTGGTTTATGAAAGAATATAAAATTGTGCACTTTAAAATGAAAATCTTGTATGTTTAGTTTAAATTAATGTTTAGTCTAATTTATATGAAATAAATTTAATAATTTTATTTGTATAATACAAAAAACATCTTGTGCTTCGTAAATATATATCATTATTGACTTAAAAATTTTTCATATTTAAATACATGTGCTATAAGTTTGGGGTGTTCTCTACACCCCGCGAGTAACGATGGTAGAAAAACAGGCGCGAGTGACCGCGGGTTAAATATTTAGTTTTAATCAATTAATTTTCATTAATTATAATTAAATTATTGTATTATCGTCCAAAATAATCATGTATATAAAATTTCAGCTCAATCGAGTGCTTTAAAATGTATTTTATTAACGATTGAAAATTCCACCAAGATAAATAATTAAATAAACACAGAAACAAACAAATAAATAAATATAGAGTGTGACCTGATAGTAGGAATTGAAAAATTAACAGTCAGTTTTTGAACTAAGTAAATATCGTGAGAAATTGATTTAAGAGACACTAATACTGAAGATTTTAATTTATAGAAAAAGTGTTAAATTCCGAATTATATACTGAACTTCTCTCGTTCTAAGAAGGCTTTATAGAAAAAGTCAACACACTATCTCAGATTTCATAAAATATTACTTTTTAGCATCCTATTTTATTCACAAGAAATCAATACCATTTCAACTATTCTAGTCCAGGTATGTTTGTGATTTTTGAATTATTCATAGGAAAAAAAATTCCAATCAAAATAACTAAAAACGCCACACAGGAAGCTAAAAAAAGCAACAAAACGAAATAAATGGAATATTTCAAAATGAGAACTCGTAACCATATGGTATTATTGGTTTAATTTTCCTCCCAGTTTAAATTTTGTATTCCCAGTTCGTTTTAGATTTGCATATTTCGATGCAAACACGTGCCATATTTCTTTGCTTTTCGGACGTTTTACATTGATAAAAAATTTATGCAAGCCATACATACTTGTTTTGTATCGATTCAATACAATTTTTCTTTAAATTTTCAATATTTTTTGCATAAAGTAGGACACTACAACCTAAATGAATTTGAACATTCAAAAAATTCATCTACAGAAAAAATTTGTCATTTTGAAAAAGAAATAATTTTGCTGATCTATAAGGAAGAAGAAAGTAAACTCTTTTATTATATATGTAAATTTAAACTCAAGTCACGAATTGTAAATATTTAAAACCGCTGAGATATCTTGGAACTCAAACATTCTTCCACAAATAACAAAATAAGGCTCATGAATTGTTTTACCATTATTCCTTCGCGAAATCAAGCAAAAGGACTTTTAAATGAGAACCTTAAAAATCGTGTTATCAAGTTAAAAAAAAACATGGGGTCTGTTCTAAAAAATAGTAGAACTTTTTTTTCCCTCAAAAAGGGGTGGACGGGGACGGGGTGTGCTAAAGGCCACGATCGGTGGAGAGGGGATATTAGGAATGATGGGAACAATCGGCAGTCGGCTTTCAGCCGTTGAAGACAGCAGGTCGTTTGTACTGTGAACCCCTCTCGATGATGATGATGATGAGTTTGGTGTTTTATGGCGCAAGAGCCAGTCTTGGCTATACTGCGCCAAACATTCATAGGTCTGTGGTCTGGACGGGCAAAGAAGAAAAGGTGAAATTAGATGACAAGAGGAAGGTCGAAAATAGAAAAGAATCACTGGGGTACCCGGGGTCGTGACACCCCTGTTTACCAAAAAATAGTAAACCCCTTTGGGAAAAAGGAAAAAATCACTAGGGGTCCTTTGGGGTTAAAAACCGGGACCCACCTAAAAAAAGGTGAGCCCCTTTAGGGGGGAAACCCCTGAACCCCCTCATCACGGAGAATCATGGAACGTTTTCTGGAGCATCGAATTTTGTGTAAATCTTGGTAAAACGGGCAAAGAAACACACGACATGATTAAAGAGGCCTAAGGTATTGCTGTCAAGGGTGATAGGTTTTTTGGGGTTTCAAAGGGTTTTTCCGAGAAAGTAGGGAAAGAGGGAAAGACGACCACCCCAACATTTTAACCAGCAAACTAACCAAAAAAATTTGTGGGCAAATAGTGAATGAGTTTTTTCGGAAGTCCTTACCCAAAACTGGGAAAATGCTTTTGCCCCGAGTCCTCCCAGCCATCCGGGAACCCCCTTTGGGGGCCGCACCCCGGAAAACCGCACCGAGCCACACAGCGTTCCGCGTAGTGAAACATCGTGCCCAGCACAATGTGGGGACACTTTCTCGTCCCCCCTACAACCCCGACTTGGCACAGCCAGATTTTTTCTTTTCTCAAGAATAAAAATCGATTCTCAAGGAGAAATATCACAGATCGGTACAGGCAGTTCAACAGGCCATGAGGAGTAAGCTGAACAGCATTCCAGTCCAAGCGTTCCTGGAGGTGTACGAAAACTGGAAAACTCATTAGAAGCAGTGAAAAGTTGCGAAAGGGTGCTACTTTGAAAAATTCTAATCGTTTGTACTATGGTCTGTGGTCATGAGTAAAATGTTTTTTAAAAAATGAGCCCTATAACTTTCTGAACACACCCTGTATATATATATATATATATATATCTTTGTGTGTGTGTGTTTGTGTTTGTGTAAATATATATACATGTTTCCTTCCCATTTTTCTTTATAAGTTTCTTTTTTCAGACCACACACACACATTTCTAACTACAGATTTCTATTTTTAAAGCAGAAAATGGAAATTTTTTAAATTTCATTTTTTATAGAAAATTTCTTTGTTAATTTCGTTTTCATAGTTCATTTTCTAATGTAAAATGTATTTGCAAATTGAAGTAATTTTTAATTTCCTAAACATAGCGGAACAAAAGTTGAGTAAAATACGTAATAAATATAAATGAAATTTGACTGAGACAGTAAAGGAACTAAAATTAGTATCTAAATACATATTTATTAAAAAAAAAAACTTTTCGATCAATTAACATTTACACAATTTGCGTATAAAATAAACCTGTTTTTATAGTTAACTTAAATAGGTATATTCAAAATAAAATTACAGGAATAATAAATTCAATGAATTATAAGAATAGAAATCAAAATTTAAATTATGTTTCGAAAGGTTTAAAACTACTCTCCCCAGAATCCTTCTTAAAAGGAAATGTACTCAGATCACAATTAAAAGACATTGCTTATTATCATAACAAATGGCAAATAATTTAAGAAAACAACAAAAAAAACATTTAATACACACTATAACAAATAAAATGACGCACCAATAGGGAATTAACAGATTGTAATAAAATTTCGTATGCAAAAAATTTGTATCGAACATGAAAATGATTAAAATTTGGTGCCCAATGAATGAATAGCGGGCACATCACGGAACTGGCACTAGCAGATGTCTATGAGAAGCGATTCTCAATCTGATGGACAAAATTTCTGTTGAATGCGATTTAGGATACCTTTGAACGACTGAAAAATGACTCACTGCAGGATTCGAGCTCATTACGTACGAGCAACTGTCAGAATTTGAAAGAGGTCGTACCATTGGATTGAAAGGGGTAAAATCAGAGAATCACTCGTAATATGGGTCGGAGCGATGCGGCCATTAAAAGATATTGGCAAGAATGGGTGGACAATGGCAGATTTCAATGTCATGATGGTAGTGGTCAACGTAGGGCCACAACAGATCAGGAGGACAGAATAATTGTCAGATCAGCTGTCTCAGCACCTGATTCATAGTTAACCACCATCAGACGAGCGACCCGCACACGAGTGTCCACCAACACCATTCACAGACGGCTGAGAGAGCGAAATTTACGCTCGTACCGACTGCAACACCACCTTCCATTCACGCCTGTAAACTGTCGAGCAAGATTACAGTGGTGCTTGGATCGATGAGGTTGGAATCATGCTGACTGGGGACGTATAGTGTTTAGCGGCGAATCCCGCTTCCAATTGTGTCATAACGATCATCGAAGACGTGTCTGGAGCGCCCAGGGCAGCGTGCCGATCCTGTTTTCGTTATTTCATAACACACACCCTCAATCAGGAGTTAGATTCTGGGGTGCTAAATCTTTTGATAGCCTGACCCTCTTGTGTGGTCATCATTAGAGGCACACTTACAGCACAGCGGTACGTCGACGACATTCTGAGAACTGTTTTACTACCGTTTCTTTTGAAGTACTCTGGCCTTATTTTTCAGCAATATAATGCCAGACCACGAAAGACAAGTGTTGCTCTGAACTGTCTTACAGCTTGTCAAAAACTTCCTTGGCTAGTCAGATCACTATACCTCTCCAATCAAGCATGTCTGGGATATGATGGGAAGGCGAATTCATCTACCATGGAATGTTGGATGATCTGGCCCGACAATTGGAGCAAATTTGGCAAGAAATACCGCAGGAGACTATCAGGGTGCTTTATCCACGTCAAGCATTCATCGTTTAGAAGCATTTTTGATTCCAGGCAAAAATAAAATAAACCTTATTAAAATTTTCTTCTTTTAACTTTTTGTTTTTTGAAAAAAACCTTTCTTTTTTAAATTTTAATAATTTTTATTTAATAATTTTTTTATCGGAAATTTTTTTTTTTTTTATAGATGTCTATATATATATATATATATATATATATATATATATATAGTCTGACCCCTATTTAACGAATTTTTCTTTCACTCAATTTATATTATATGAGTAATCGATTGATTAAACAACGTAAAAACCACTTTTCCTTTTCTTCCCGTTGTTATTATCTATGGAATTACAATTTTGATAAATTAAAAAGAGAGATTATGTTGGTTTGATATTTCAGTTTTTTTTTTTTGTTGAATAATATTAACGGCTTAGTAAAATTATAATTATTCAGATAATGAATACTTAACGTATTCTCATTGCACAATTCTTATCGGAAAATATGTAACAAATTAGACATTCATTATATGTATAATTTATAGGTAATCTAATAAACGAAGGAAGAATTGATTTTGTTTTTATAAAATTAATTTGTATAATTAAAGTAACTAGGAATTCAAAAGTTTTTAATAAATGAAATCAAAAACTAAATAAAACTTTGTAATTTGATTAGAAGAAATAATACAAATATTTGAAGTATTTAAAAATTTTATTAAAATTTATCAACTTGAAAAGGCATTTTTAATTTATACTTTTTAGCTTCAAATATACCAAAAACTTTTTAAAGGTACAAATGTTATCTGTTTATCAATAAAAATACTATAGATCTATGTGGATAATAGATCCAATTTGAGCAAACATTGAAGGTAACAATTTAAGCTAGAATGAAAAAGAAAGCCTCATAGATCTGTCCTGCGACAACAGTTTAAAAGCTAAATTCCAGAGATTTATATAGCTCTCTAAAAATATTAATTCTCATCCCTGAGGCAAAATGCAATGGCAGTTTTAATTTAATTTTTAACAACATATTTCTGAGAAAAAACATTTTCATCTGTAACTGCATTTAAAATTGAATATCGATGTAATACCCAAATTTTTCATTTTTTTAAAAAAAACAACAACATATAATTGTTATACATTTCACGTTAATAAAATAAAGCTTTTGTTATTATATATATCAAACCGTTGCCCACCTGCTCTCCGCTGGTGTCTCCAGTATTCATCGCCTCCAAGGAGTCGATTTCCGTAAAATCTGTTTTTAGTGAATCTCTGTTCAACAAAAGAAAAAAGTGTACCAAATTTCAAGTCTATAGGTCTAATAGTTCTAAAACAGAAGTATTTATGTTTAACTCCCCTCTAGAAATGGCCCCCTGGTGATTGATTTTCGTATAATCCTTTTTATAGAGGATCTCTAATTCATGAAAGGAACATGCATATCAAATTTCAATTCTTATTAGTTCAGAAACGGGATTTTCTTTTGTGTATAGCGCCATTTTAACTCCTCGCAATACCCTTTGACAATCTACTTTTTTAAAAATATCTTTAGTAGCGGATCTCTAGATAATGAAAGAAACATGTCTGCCAAATTTCAAGTCCTTAAGTCTGATAGTTCAAAAACGGGGATATTTATCTGTAACGGCACTTAACCTCTCTCAACCCCATTGGGGGTTAATTTTAACAAAGCCATTTCTTACTGGATCTTTACTCCATGAAAAGAACATGTCTACCAAATGTCAAATCTGTAGGTCTAACAGTTCCGGAGGTGTTGTAATCAGTGAGTGAATGAATGAATGAGGGAGTGAGTTGCTTTTCTCCTTTATATGTAGAAAGAGAGAGTTAGATTTATCTTTTTTTACTACTTATTATAGGGGTCCATCAAATATAAAATTATTCATTTAGGGATCCATGATGTTCTAAAGGTTCGTAAAATGATTTATAACTCTGAATTAAATATACAACAAATATGAAACATATATTAATGTGCACATTGATGGTAAATGAAAAAAATTGTATTTTTGAATAAGAAAAGAATGCTGAGAAGTACTTTACTTACAATTTTTACAAAAACAGCCAGTATTAAGAAAAGTTTTCAATGGTTGACAACTACAAATGTTGAAGGAAACTATTTTAAAAGAGAATATTTCACAATCATTTTTGTCCTCAAATAATTTTTTTACGCTTTGTGAATAGCAGAAAGAATTATACCGAAAAACACCTTTTTAAAGAATGAAATAATAACTACGATAATTTTTTCTATTAGTATAATTAGGAATTTTTAAATACATTTCATTCAAAGAACTAATTCCCAGATAGGATTCATGAAATAATGCTTTTGTGTTTACAGTTCTGTTGTATAGTCTTATAGTTTTTATCAAACGGCTGGAGGAGCTTAATCGTTTTGTTTGTTTACAAGAATTGTATTAAATAAAATTCCCTGTCCTTAAGTATAAAGTTAACGTAACTTAACTCAGTGACCCAACAGCCCATGAGAGCCAGGTCCCAACTCAGTATAAGCGACCTTGGACCCTGTGGTGCATGAGCAAAGTTGCGGTCAGGTGGTCAGTCTGACGCGAAACCCCCTGTGTTAAGTTCCACAGCAAGCTTGGTACTCATTTATGGACCCACTGAAGAGATGAAATGCAGAGTCAACCTTGTCCAGCCCTTTGTTTGAACGTCAGATCTATAGATGAAGCACAATGCACAAACCATTTTGCCACTGGACTTAAAAGTTAACGTATGATACGTAAAACTTGCTGAAAAATGATACACGCATTGAAAAGAAAATCTTTATTTTTCCCTGAAAGAGAGAATAAGTTACCCATGATATTTTATGTAATACCCATGCTCTCAATACATGTTTAATTCACAACTTTCCAGTAATTTGTTTTTATCGGAAAATAATTGATCTTAATTTTTGCTTTATTTTTTAGTCTACTTACTTATATTTGGTTTTTTGTAATTTTGAGTACATTAAATTACCATTATTTAAGTAAATCAAGTCTTTTAAGTGCTACTAAATTCAATCCTGAATATTGATTTGTGAATTTACTTAAATTAAAGAGGCTAGTAATTATTTATACATGCATTTAATTCAAGCTTTCTATTGTTGAGGCTTAGAATTTTCACGTTGCAGTAATGCAGAAGTTTAGAGAGTTGAGTGTAAAAAAGGTTATTTAAATCTCCAAGGTATTGATTCTTTCTGTGTCATACTTACCTGTGTGTTTATTGTTATTCATTATTCCTAGATCCGTGTCCAATACCCCAGTATTGCTTATGAGATTAAGTTTAGTAATAATGAGCAACCATTAATTAGAGCTTTCCAATAACAACGGTATAGAAACAAGCAATTTTTAAAAAAATTTTAGATAATTCCTACTTAGGTCAACAAAGAAAAATTTTATTTTGGTTGTTTTTATTAAATAGTTACAATTAATGTATATATATATATATATATATATATATATATATATATGCATATGACAGAATCACACTATTAAGTGACAAAATAGAAAGCGATTTTCTTTGCGATTTTCCATTTTCTTTTCTATATAGGATGTTGGATTTTATTTTGTTTGTTTGTTACTATTTATTAATTAACTAGAGTTAATTAATCTAATAAAATAGTATAGTTAAAAATAAATGAAATTCTCAGAAACTAGGTCATCTCAGGTGGGATTCTTTTAAACCCCCACCTTTGGATTAGAAGTCCAACGCACAATCCATTGCACTACAGAGACAAAACGAACGGTGTTCATTTCTATACATGTATTTGGACTATCATTTTTGTTTGTTAATATTTATTCATTTTTTTAATTTAATTAATGAATTGGTATTTGAAAAAAAAAACTGTATTAACATCAAGTGTCATCCACTACAAGTTTAAAAAAAACGTATTTGAACTTAAATGGATGAATAGAAACTATTTTATTAACGATTGAAAATTTGAACAAGATACATGCATATATATATATATATAAAGGGAGAGAGTTAACTAATAGTAGGAATTGTAAAAAGCAAATGTTTTATAAAAATATAAATGTTCAAATCTTCTTCTTGATCCAAATCTACTTTTAAAAACATGAAAATAAATGAACTTTTGAGATTTAAATTAAAATATTCTTTACTTGATAGCTTATTACCAAATATGTCAAGCATCAAAATTATAATCGCTGGTTTCCTCTTAGTGACAAAAATAACATTTATGCTGCCATGAAAAAATAGTACTTACGTATTATATACTCACTCTTTTGCGACAAATCAAAGGACATCATCAAATGTTGTCATCCTATGCGCGAACAAGATTGTTATGCTTGTACTTGTGTGGAAAGAGTTTTCCATTATTGGCGCATTTTATGGTATTTCGAGACGACTTTTTACACGACAAACTGGTCTACAGTATAATACGTAAGTCTTAAAACATATTCCGTAAACAAATCACTAAAGTACACTTTCTCTTTAGAGTTGATCGATCTTTCGAACAGAGTTTATACTCAGAAAGATTCACTTAACTCCTAAGGAATAAACTTTTTAGGATCGAATGCTATTTTTACTGACACTAACTCCTTTTATGTCACATTTCGTTCCCTAAAAATGCTGACATTACTTCTTCTCGTAAAACAAAAGAGATCCATAAAGATTGCTGATTTGGCTTAGTATTAAACTTTTGATTAATGAGTATTGCGAAATGATGTAAATCGTAGACATATTTCTATTGTATTTGCATTGAAAATTTGTCTAAGAAGTACAATGAATATAAATGCCTGAGTAGCTCATGGGATGAAATTGATGTTAATGATGAACATTTATTCTTGAAAAAATTACCGAATACAGGCTAATCCGCGTATAAGCCAAGAATGAGTTTTCTTCAAAAACTTATTCAAAATTTTAAACCCATGTACAGGGGGATTAGCTACCAGACCGACAAACTTGTATAGTGTGTAGGGCAGGGGTGGCGAACCTTTATGGATCAACGTGCCATTCTTTCTAAAGAAGTGCTTAATGAGGTATAGACGTGCTGTCAAATAATTTTGACCTGAGATAAGTAATCAAAACTCGTTATTTACTACGAAAAAATACCTTTTGTACAGTATAGTTGTAAATAATTTAGTTATACGTGCAATTCAAATTAAAGTAACATCAGTGTGACTTATGTTGTTGTAGATTGGATGATACATAGCCTATATTAAGTTTGTAAGATGTTACTTTTAGTAGAATGCATGTTGAATTGGAGTCATCTTCCAATAGTGGTTTCTAAACAATAAATTGTTTATGCTGTGGTTCACTTTTTGACAAGATGATTTATGATTTGCTTCAAAATGCCGTTTTACAGATGATGTTCTGCATACCACTATTCCAGAACATAAAACACACACCACTTTGTCTCCTTTACTCATAATGCCAAGTTTCTAGATTCACGAAGTTTGAAATTCTTTTGTTACACTTTTTATCTTGCCCTTTTTGTACATTTGCTAAATTAGCCAGTTAAAATAACAGTTAAAAATCATAAATATAATACAAATAAACTTTGAACTACAGTAGTTTCAACGAAATTGACTATGTTACGCGTAGACAAATTTTATATCATGAGCAACTGTAGTCCACGACGCAACTAAGGCAGGACAATAAGAAAGAGTGTGCTCCTGATGCATTTGTTCGTAATACTTCATAGTGAACCTTTTTATTTTGAAATAAAATGCATACCATTTGGATTTCTGGCGTGCCCAAAATATTGTGTCGCGTGCCATAGATGGCAGTCGTGCCACTGGTTCGCCATCCCTGGTGTATGGGGTTCAGAGACGTCTCGGAACCACATGGGAATGCAGGAGCATAAATGCCGCAGTTTAGAGCTATCGTCCAAAGAAGCAGAGAAAAAGAACTGAAACAACAAAACATTTTTCAGATAGAAACCATTTTATTGGAAGGTTGTACTATAACAGGTGTCCAAAAGTGTATGGACATCTTCTGGGGGTCACACTTTTTAAAATTGTTCGTTTTGCGGTACGCCCTTCCCTTCTTTTAAGACCTCGCCCACTGAATATCTTGGCTAACATCCCAGGAATCACCCAAAATTTAAAAAGGAACCCGGGTTACGAAGGTTTGGGGACTGAAACATCCTTTAGGAAATTTTCCCCCCTGTTGTAGTACCAACGTTCTATAAAACGGTTTCTGTCCCGTTAATATGTTGTTGTTTCTGTTCTTTTTCCTCTCTACTCTGCACCATAGCTAGAAAACTACGGCAGTGCTTCTCAAACTTTTCATTTTTGTGATCCAATTTTCAGTCATAATTTTCTCGCGTACGTCTCTAACAACAACAATGGGGTTTTTTTAAAAAAAATGTACTTCGACGCTAAAAAATAAACGACTTTAATATTTTCAAAATTTTACATATTACCAAATATATATATATATTATATTTTTCATTAAAGAAAATCCATGGAAGTCATAATAAATTTCTAAAGCCTTTTTTTTAGTTTTATAAATTAATTTTTTAAAATACTTTTTTTGGGGCCGATACATTTTAAAAGTATCTTACATCTTTTAAAAAAATTTTTTTATTTTTATCATGTCAAAAATGTATTTTGTTCCTTCCTTTCCGGGGAAAATTTTGGGTTTTTTTTAAACCCCGGGGTTTTGGACTTTTCAATAGGTTCCCCCTCCCAAATTAAAAGTTAGCATGCCCCCCCCAAAGGGGGGTCCCACAGTTGAAAATGCTTAACTACGACTCTGAATTCCCAAAGTGGTTTTGAGTCGTTTTCCTCCTCACACCATGTTGTAATTCCCAAACCCAAGGTATCCCCTTCGTTCAGACCCTATTTTAAAAACGCATAAACGGATAATTTTCATGATATTTAGTGTCCGGGGGGGAATACATATATAAAACTTTTGGGGCACATTATCCAAAAAAATTTTTTTAAATACAATTATTTTAAAAAAAAGAACAGAATAACCTTTTTTAAAACCCCTGTAAAAATTTACCCTCGTCTTTTTCCCAAACGCGCAATAAGAAGTATAACTTCAAAAATCAACATCCAACACAACGCTGAGGTTCGGCATGCTGCATGACAATTCTTTGCATTGCAGGACATCTAGTTGATAAAAATGGTGTCTTCAAACTAATCACAGGCTACGACATATATCTCAATGCTAGTGGCGATTATCTCGTAGTATAGTGTACACGATGACATAATGTATTTTTAGTGGCAATAAATTTTTCGGGAGGAAAAAATTGAGAATACTTACTTTTGGAACGTTTCGCGTATATTATACTGCCGGTACATTACCAAAACTGCATCTTTCTTGAATTGTTTCAATTATAAGTAGAAAATAAGTCATAAACAGAAGATAATTTCGAAATAGCGAGAAGAAAAGATGCTTTTACGTGCTTATTTGGCTTATTTTACATCAAACAGAAACAAGCGGAACAATCAAACTTAAATTAACATGTCACTAACATCAGTACAAACCCCCCAAACCCTCCCATCATAGTAAAAGGGGTTTCTCATCTTTCCGGAGATAAATAATTTCATTTTAACCCCAAGGGAAAAATTTTGGGGTTGGGGGAATTTTGCTTTGGGGTACTGAATGGAAGAGGAGGAGTAGAAGGAAAAGTCTTTGCATTCTTCCATTAAGTATTCCAGAAGAGCACTCCATTCATCATCCGTGCTTGCGAAACTCCCCAATCAGTCTATCCCCCTTTCCCCCTCCCTTTTCGGAGAGGAATTCAATGTTTGTCAAATGAAATGAGAATGTATCAGAAAGGATCTTACTTAACAAAGCAATAAATGTTTTGCTAATTCATGCATGCAGAAGTTATTTCAGTAAAAGAGCACTTGATAAATGACTTCGTTTTATAAAACAGGAAGTTGTTGTTGTCATTTCAATGTTCATAAATTTTGAATGATAAGAAATAAAAGTATTTTCATCAAAGTAATTGTTCCTTTTATTTGAATATACCCGTCATGTTTCTTGGTATGCAATGAAATATTGCTGCAAAACACATAAAATTGTCATTTACTTTGAGTACATGTGTTATAAAGAAATAATATTTAAATTTATTGCAAACCAATTTTTTTTTATAAGCAAGAAAATCGGGAAATTTTTATCTGAGACAAAAATAAAAAATAAATCTCGGTTTTAGTAATGAGAAATATCAATAGACAAAATATATTATGTCTTTGATTTGTAAATGTAGAATTACATTGAAAAAATATATATACGAGATAAAAGGTACTAAAGTACGACTTTGATAATTGTAGACAAAAAAAAACGTAAATTAGATTGAAACGTAATTTTGAAATTTTCTCCTTAATTTTTAGTCCTTTTTGAAACCATTCAGAAAAAATATCTTCATTTGGGACTCCTTAAACATTTACCCCTACTTCTTCTTCACTCAATTTTTATGAAAAATCTCAGTGGCTTAACAGCCCATGAGGGCCAAGACCTACTGTGTCCATTTCAGTTTAGGAAGACCTTGGGCGCGGAGGTGGAAGCAGATGTTCACACAGGTCAGGTGGTCAGTCTAACGAGTAAACCCTCTGTGTTTAGTTCCTAAGCACACTTGGTACACAATTATCGATCCACTGAAGCGATGAAAGGCTGGGTTGACTTTGCCAAGCTCGAGATTTGAGCCCCCGACCTGTGGCGTGGAAAGCTGATACGCTACCATTCAGTCACTGGGTTTCAATTTTAATCAGATCTATTCATTATATTCAAAAAATTTATTCTCAATACTCCCCACAATGTTTTATAATTTTTTTGTCCAAATTTTCTTTACCATGGCTCTTTTCAATGTTGTTGTTGTCGTGAGTTTTTTATCCTGTGATACGTATGAAGTACAAGTGGAAGAAGAACAGAAACATACAATACAAACAGAAGAATATATACATTTTTTACAAATGGTGATCCCGGCATAGAACAGAAGGGGTGCGCTGCTTTCCATTCGAGACTGGAATCCATTGCAGACGTATATAAGTCCGACTTCTTTTCTCTGAAGAAGATACAACCAAGTCTTACTCGGAATTCGAACCCGAACCCACTCGTTACAAGCCGAGGATCATATCCACCATACTGTATGGGCGGCGGCTCTTTTCAATGAGCAGATAGTATGGAATTTGATTTTGATTTTAACTTGTGTCGCATTGCGAAGAAACATGAGGTGTATTGGGGATGATGTCGAGATGATGAGAAGGACACTTGACCCTCTTCTGACCAGCAAAGTTCACGACCATGACCATTTGGTTAGCGTTCCCACGATAAAATGGGAGATTAAGAGACAAAGAATATAATTTTCTACCATGGTTCTCTTAATTGTTTAGAGATTTTTGTTCGAATTAAACAAATGAATACATGTATGCTTCAAAGTGTTAGTAAAAAATATAAATAGAATAAATATCAATAAACAAATTTCATATAAAATAAAAATTCTCTTGTTATTTTCATTAGATCTGGAAGTTAGTTTCTTTGTTTCTAATGTGTTTGTAATGCTAATAAATTCTTCATATTCACAATCATCAACTTACTTACGCATAGTTGTCAAAAGCATTACCGAGGAAATTCAACAGCATTGAAATATTAGAATTAATACTGATGTATCAAAGTTATGGTTTCAGTACACAATACGTAAATTTACAAACCTAAGCAAATCATTATAATATATATTGGCTAACATATCGAGTTTAATTAAAATATCAGTTTGTACGAAGTAATAAGCTATTCGTCACATAATTTACGAAATTCGTTGATAAATATTCCCTTTGTTCAGCTTAGTCTAGCACACATATGAGGATAGAAATGAGAATTAGAGGTAGCAAATTTAACTGCCAAAATAATAATTTCTCATTTCAGTGAATATATTGTATAACGAACATATCCCATTCACTTCGTGGGTTTTTCATGCTGTTGTATAACTACATAATGTTTTTAAGGGGGTAGGTTCACGAAACAGGATCTGTACCTCAGTAAAGTTAAAAATAGGTATTTTTAAGGAACATTTATAAACATTCTTTTGAATAAATACTCCAATTGTTTTACTGAATATTCTTTGAACCATAATGCATACTTTAATTGACGTTTTTATGGATAGGATGTCTAGTTATTTTTAAAAAAATTATTTTTTTGCACACAAATCTGTGGTTTTTTTTCCCAATAACAGAAAAAATTCATGATGTTTAATGCTATAAATTAAGTCAAGAATATATTTTTGAAAAAATCCCTTGGTTAAAGTATATATTAGAATGTAGTTATTAATTATGCAAAGTTATAAGATGTTAAATGCAATAGTTTAAGAAAAAATGTTTCATGTATGGTAAAAATGTTAGTTTTGAGAAAAATGAATTTTACTGAAGGACTCTGTCAGTTGATGAAACATTTTGAAAAAATATTAAAAATACTTCTACTGCACGTAGAATGATAACTTTTGCACCATTAGAAACGTTAAAATCCATGTTTTATAAAAATGAGAAAAGTGAAAAATGTGTTTTGGGGTCGAAATTCATGAACCTACCCCTTTAAATTATTGATATCTTAAGTCCTGGCACTAAACATTCTCTTATACTTAAAAGCATTCTTATAGTATCCACGATTAATAAAAACAGGAATTTCTAAAATTGAAGTACACTCATTTTTACTCTCTCTCTCAAACCGCCTTGAGAGTCAATTTCCACGAAACCTGTTCTTAACGGATCACTACTCGACAAAAGAAACATATTTTTTGCCATGTAGGTCCAATAGATTAAGAAAGGCGATTTTTTTTATCTGTGACGATTCCGCTACCCTCGTCCCGGAAGTAGATTTCAGTAAAACTTGTTCTAACCAAATCTGCTTAGCAATATAGAAACGTTCCAGATCCAAGTCTGTAGGTCTAATATTTCGAAAGCGGTATTTCATTATCTGTAATTCACACGCAAAACCCGAACTTCCTTGAAAGTTGACTTTGCAAAACTCGATCTCAGCCGTTCTCTTTTCAACAAAAGTAACACGCTTGCGGAATTCTAAGTTTGTATGTATAACAGTTATGGAGATCTCGTGATGTATGTGTGTGTGATTCACTTTTTACCCTATTTGTGTATTATGCTATATATATATATAAATATGTGTGTGTGTGTGTGTGTGTGTGTGTGTGTGTGTGTGTGTGTGTGTGTGTGTGTGTGTGTGTGTGTGTGTGTGTGTGTGTGTGTGTGTGTGTGTGTGTGTGTGTGTGTGTGTGTGTGTGTGTGTGTGTGTGTGTGTGTGTGTGTGTGTGTGTGTGTGTGTGTGTGTGTGTGTGTGTGTGTGTGTGTGTGTGTGTGTGTGTGTGTGTAAGGATAATTAAATTACATTAAAAATTAAATTCCCTATCTAACATTTAACTTTTATTTTCGTTCTTTGCCTCCATTTTTGAAATATAAATTTCTGAAATTTTGTTAGGAGAAGCCGATGAGATTCTAGTTCCTTGGCGGTAAGAGCGATGTTCTACCGGGGATTAATAGCGCGTTTCTTCTCCTTCCGTACCATAGAGTTCCTTTTAATTCCGGCAACCCGGCGTCTTCAGCAAAGATATGTAGAGCGCACAGTCGGTGTTCCATGAAATTCTCTATAGCACTTCTTATAAAAGTTGGCATATTGGAAGTTCGTTTTTATTTTAAAATTATTTTACTACTAAGAATAGTTTATGTTAAATTTCGAAATCCATTATCAGGTAAATTCTGCTGGCTTTATTTCTGACATGATTTTTGGAGTCAGAAAAAGACTGAGTTTTTAAAAAGGACCTTTATTTGGTGAGAGTTAGACATATACTGACGCTAAGAGCAGAGAGGGAAAAAGCACGCCACCGTGAAAATCTTAAGTGGACTAACACTTAAAAAGCAGATGTGATAAGTATCGCGGATTTTATGAGTGAACTTGAAAGTTAATGCTGACATATGGGGCTATTAAATATAACAATCTGGAATTAAACATGTTTATTGGCTAGGCCATATGTTCGGAAGAAATAAATGGGTGATTAGTTTGATACTTGAAGAGGTAAGGAAAGAAATAAAAGTTAAATGCTAGATAGGGAATTTAATTTTTGTTCTAATTTAATTATCCTTACACACATACATATATATATATATATATAGTACAATATTTATTGACAAAATTGTACTTCCCACAAGGCTAAAAAAGAAAGAAATTAAGTTTCAAGAAACATATCAAGAAAATAAATGGTGCAAAATAATATTGTACTAAAATTGGTTAAAAACAGACAAAACAGGAAACAGAGGTGTAGAGCTTTTAACCCTCTAGCTGCGTCGTTATTTTATCAAAATAGGTTCAAAAATTGCGTATGACTTTATTACGTATTTTAAATCTACATATTAAATCTACATTTTAGAGATAAAATATACAACAAATTTTTGTAAAAGAGTTTTTATTTTAAAATATAGAATTAGATCATATCAAAATATATATGAACAGAAAAGCGTAAATGAAAACAAACAAAACATTATGGGTTGCACAGCAAAATAGTCGGAAAAATGCATACACGGAGAAATCGCGGGTTGCACAAAATTTCCTACATCTACGTTGCCCGTGTAAATCACGGGATGTGAAGCGAGAGGGTTTAAATTGAAGATGCAAAAAGAGTCCTTAGACTAAAATGGAAACCTATTATGATTTCTAGAGCTGTCGCTGAATTAGGCTAGCGAAATTATGTTTGTTTGTGTGTGTGTGTGTGTGTGTGTGTGTGTGTGTGTGTGTGTGTGTGTGTGTGTGTGTGTGTGTGTGTGTGTGTGTGTGTGTGTGTGTGTGTGTGTGTGTGTGTGTGTGTGTGCGTGCGGGCGTGTGTGTGTGTGTGTGAGAGAGAGAGAGAGAGTTTTACTTTTCATTGACCCTACCAATACTTTGTGATAGATCTTTAGTTGAATTAGGATTCGAACTACTCACACGGATGGAATTAAACAAACATTGAATCTCAAAGAACTACAATTTTCTATAAAAAAAAAAGGAAAATAATTTTTTTTCTTGGTCTTTTCCAGTAATTCGGAAAAGAAAAAAATTACTTTTTCGTCGTGAACAGCTACGAAATCTAAAGAAAGTATTTTTAAAAGGAAATGTAGCTGAAGAGAAAAAGTTTTTTTCAATGATATTTAAGTATAAATAAGTAACCATGGCAAGGAAATAAGTGAAAGTATTTTCTTTTACGATTAAAAAACCTTAACGAGAAGTTACATTAGAAGTAAAAGCATGACCTGTTTTTTTCACAATCGTTTCAGATTCTTTGGATACGGTTTCTTTATATGTCTGAAAAACTTTTTTTTCTGAGAGCTTTTGATGGTTTTCTTTTATAATTGCTCATCGACGATATAGCTGGTCCCCATACCAATACATACATTTTATGGTATTCATGATTATTAGTCATTCTTTAGAAAGTCATTTGGGATTCATTAATTTTGTTTCTTTGTTAAGAATTACCCAATCAGGAATTAAATATGAGTTTTTTTTATTATTCATAATATATTTTGAAGTATTTATGTATTTTCCCATGAGCCATCACTTTCTCTGTCCGCACTGTCAAAACATGAAAAATAAATCTTGGCATTAAACCTAAATGATAATATCTTATAGGCGTTTCTTACTTTCACAATAAATTTACTCAATGAATTTTGCTATTAACAAAGTAGCATTTGTTTTGTTAGCGAGTCATGCCGTTTCAGACTTCGAATCCCTGCTGTACTTGTAGAGTTTTGTCCCTAAAATTTTAATTTCACATTGTTATGTCACATTCCGTAGAAAAGTTTACTTCTTTGCTTTTAAATTCCACTTCGCTTCTTGTGATATTTTAAAATGTATATCGTCATCAAAGCTTTCACTTGTAAAGAAGTTCACCAACTATTAAAAGCAGCACCGTATATGGTAGCACATAACGTTCATATAGAGACTCAAAATACACTTTTTTTTCCTTTTTAATTTCTCAGTGCATCGTCCGCGAAACACGTATTTTTTTAAACGTACCTTAAAATGTACTAGCCCGATGGTCTTATTTTTTGAATCATTCTTCCGAAAGATTTCTCTGGCTTTCCAACAATAGTGCACTGACCTTGTAATGAGTTCTATCCACGGGTCTTTAATTGATCCTTTTATGGAAACTATTCTTTAACTGTGATTTGGGTTTAAAAACCCCATTCAGTAAAAATGACTTGAGTTTATGTTAATGTAAATTCTATTTAAACCCTGACATTGGGTGTATTAGATTAATTGTGGAAATGTGAAAAGTTAATTGTTGAACTTTAGTTGTAAATATGGAGTTGTTTTTACTGAAGTTAGCATCCATTCAGTGTAATGATCAGAGATGTTGATTTGAGAAAGCCGTTGCAGTATAGAACGGATTTGCCAAGTAAACTACAGGCAGATCTGGAGATAAGTAATTTTGAATACTCTTAAAAGTTAGAGTAAGATTAAAATTGCTCCCAAAGTGATTGAATAAGTTGTAAATTGCACATGAAGTGTTCGATCTAAAATTAAATTAATTATTTTTTAAGCAATGCCTGCTTCTTCCCCGAACCCTCTTACACCTGCAACCTCCTGGTTGCGACAAACTGACAAGTGTAAAGGGGAGCTGTATGTGTATGAGGAAAGAATGCTTGAAAGAGAAATAAATAAGTTTACAAACAGGGGGGAGTCTATTCAATACAGCTGTACCTGACAATATTATTCTAGCTTTTTGAGAAAAAAAAGAGATTCGATCTTGGGTAAAAATATATTTACGACCCGAATAAATTCACGAATTTAAGACTTAGAGGTTTTCTCAATCGCCAGTCATTTGAAGATGCGATTTTGTAATAAATCGCATTTACTTTAATTGAAATATGGCCAATCTAATGTTGTGGTTGTTGTTTTTGGTAGAAAGCAACAAGTCTGTTTGGTGTTGTGAAAGTTCCCAATGAGAGTACAAGAACAAAAGGAAGTTACAATAATTGATATTCAAAATAATAAAAGGGCTTTACGTAAAAAGGCCTGTCTGGCAGAATCAAATACGAGTTGTATCGTAGATATTCACTAGAAAGGCTTAATCGTTACAAGAAACACAGCATACGTTTATTTACTTTAAAAAAGCAAAAAAAAATGCAAATGAAAGAAAATTCTAAAAGAAAATTTTAATCAATAAAACCGATTTATGTCAAGGAATAATTTAGTTTTACGAGAAAAAAAAATCAAAGTTAATTAGATATATTTAGAACTTTTTTTAAGTTCACCTTTGCCTTATTTTTTATATCTTAAATTTTTCATCCGGTGCATAACACGCACTAGTAACTTAGTATTGCTTACATTAAAAGTGTGCGTTATATGCAGGAATGTCCAGTAGGTGATACTCTTTGCAAAATATTGACGCTTGATGACCATTAGCGATCGATTTGTTTACATAAATTATATTAATCAATAAATTATTTAAAAGAACTTTCAGATAAGAAAAAAAATCACTGAAACACATGTGAATATTAATTTAAAACCAATTGTATATTTGGTAAACATGACAGAAAAATATTAAAGAATCGAGAAAACAGTTTTACTTTTAAAGCATAATACATCAGGGAGCTGAGAAATCAGAAACTCATTTAATGCAAAAAATGTACCAAATTAATTTACGACATACTTACGAAACTACTTGTGTAAAACACTTATTTTGCATTATTTTCCATTCATCTTACTTCTAACCTAACCATCCGGCATTCCTTGCAATTACCCCCTTAAGAACATATACAACACATTCCAACTAGAAAGAAACATGGCCTAAAACACACGAAGTCAGTCTATTATCCACTTTAATCTCTCCAACCCTTATTTCCTCAAAAAAGCTATTACTTCCTATAAAAATTCAATTTCTTGTTTAATGACTCTCAACAAGACTGGGATTTCCATTAAAATAGTGTCTTCTTAAACAGAAAGCAGGTGGCTGAAGAATATAGATGTCTTCTTTAGTCAGGAATTCGAACCTCCCTTTTCTAATTCGAATGCAGGTTGGTGTTATCCCTCCCCTTTTGGATTGATGGCAATTCTTGTTTCCAGCCGCATCTATCCTCGGCTGATTGCATGTTATTATTCAGGTTTTAACATTCTTTTAGAGAAGTAAATTGAATAGTAATTCACCAAATTGTGAAGAGTTCTGAAACTAATGTGTCTTAATGGATTGTGTTTGGGTATTTATTGTGATTCTTGAGTTCGGTGGTTGAAGCGTTAATGATACATTAATGAACGTAAATAAATTCAATGTTAAAGCAATGAAAGGATTAAAGGTTAAATCAGAGGAAAAATGTGATTTTTTGTTACGTATTTTACATTTTCTTTTTTAAGTTATACTTTAAAATTTTTTATTTGCTGGAGGGGAAAGGAAAACAAATTTAAAATTTTGGCTCAAGACAAACAATGGAAATTTTAATATCATCTAATTCTTCAGTTTTGACAAATGTTTTACAGTTGTTCTCAAAATATCTCAAGAATTACCTTTTCCAAAATATACCAGAATATCTCAAGAATGACCATATCCGAAATATACCAGAATATCTCAAGAATGACCATATCGAAATATACCATAATATCTCAGTTAAATAAAGGCAGCCTAACAAGAAATTGTTTCCATCTATTGTCATACTATTATTTATTTATTTTTTTACTAATTATAAAATATCCCCAATTTTAACTGGTCTCATGGTAGCTTTAAAAGTTAATTGGATAGACCTAATTTTAATTTCGTTCTGTCATCGTCCTGCTATTGTAAGTGTATGTGTCGAGAAAAGTGTAGAAAATGTGCTCCGTGTGTGTTCCATGTTACTCAGAAAAGAAAGATCCAAAGACTAACTCTCAACAGTATTAATATAAATTGGCTTTTTTTCAGATTTTCACCACCTATTTCTACCAGAAGTGTTTTTGACCATTTCTGTAAACTCATTGGTAACGTTTGAAAGCTTTCATAACTTTTAAACATTATTTTTTTTCCTACTAACTTCTACATGCTCTGTGTGATACTTGTGGTACACGGGGAATTATAAATGTTTTTAATAAAAAAAATTATTCAAAAAAAAAATGTTACCACAAACTTAACGGTTACATTAACTAAATATATATATATATATATATATATATATATATATATATATATATATATATATATATTATGTACGATTAAAGATGTTGGTTTTTAAAACTATTTATTTCAAAATAAAAATTAAATAATTGTTATTTTTTTATTTATTTATTTATTTTATTTTTTTGATTCTTGAAAAGAATTACTGAAAGCTAGTTACTTTTTTCATGGTAGGTGTAAATTAATTACCTTAATAAGTTTATTTTTAAATTATTTGTCATAATATTTCCAATTTTAAAGAATAATTACTAATGTAATTATACAAATTAAAAACCAACAGTAAAGTACAGTAGAACGTCGTTTATCCGAATCAATCGGGACTGGACTCCGTTCGGATACGCGATTATTCGGATAACCGAAAACCGAATGCGAACAATGCAGTATATGGAACCGGATACTATACGAGTATTGAAAATCATCACATGCGGGAAAGTGTTTGAAGAAAAAGCAAAATAGGTGCAAAATATCGCAATTTTACCTTTATTGTGGAAAATAATCACTTATTTTTTGTTGTACCATTTCGCTACAAGGTCTCTAATTCTCTTGAGCAGCTTGAGTGATTTTGGGTTCCAACGATATTTGATGGACCCTTGCTACTTTCGTTGTGTTGTCCTCGTCTTCATCCATTTCAACGTCGATAGGGTCGGATTCTTCTTACACGAAAGTCACAATCTCCACATCTTCCTTCGCGAGGCAGTTTAATAATTCAAGTTTTGTCTTTATGTTTAAGACGTTGCGCTTCCGTTTTGAATTCGAAGCCATAGCAGTTCACAACTCAAAAAAAGAGCACGTATACACCCCATCAGTTGGAAACAAACTGATCTAATATTTCGCACAGATTTTTACCAATTCACGAAACTGAAATTCTCAAAATATCCCTGACCTTGGGTTTTCCTTCAATTTTGGCCTCAAGCGAAACAACTGTTGAACATTGCACTGTTCGAAAACGTATTCATGTACAGTACATGTAGTTGACAAAAAAAGACTGGTTCAGATATTTGACGCTCTGGATAATAAACGTTCGGATAAACGACGCTCTACTGTAAATGTTTTATGAATAGACTAATCTGCTTTCTGAATTTTAAAAAACAGAAATTAATTAGACCATAAAAAAAATTATTTTTCAACCTTCTATTCTCAATACGGACAATACCAAAACTGACACTGAAAAACAAAAGAAGCAATACCATAAAAAAAATATAAGAAGTATTAACAAAAACGCTCAGTGTGGATAGGAAGAGGGTATATCGATATGAAAAGCTAGTGTCCTATAAAAATATAAACTGTGAGAAAAAGAAAATATCAAAATAAAGAATTTAGATTTTATTTAAGGAATTAAAATCCTAAAATTACATAATAATTTAAGTTTAAATTTCTGTAGAATAGTATAAATGATGTTTCTCATTCTTGTTCGCACAATGTTTTCCTAAATATTTTCGTTAAGTTTTATTAAAAAAATTTTTTCATTTTTTTTAAATATTAAAAAAAATATTTTTGCCAAATGTGCTTCAAATTGCATCATAGAGATCGTAAAAATTTGATTTTCTTAGTAAAGCTATCTTAAACGTTCATAAAATTTGACATAAATTGATATAAAAATAATGACGCACACACACCAACCCTTAAGTAATTTAATATTACAAAAAATATGGTAATAGTTAAACTCGTGTCAATTTAACGAGTCTCTAAACGAAGATTTTGAGCCAAACAACCATTGACGTTAGGAGTTCTCAAACCCTTTTTATCAGAATTAAGGTAAATGGTTTCACACACATTTTATGTGACTGTATTATTATTAAAAGTAGTTTTATCAAATTTAACAGAGAATAAATCAAAAATTACATTTTTTCATGCAGCATTTTTTATAAAATTTTGAATTGCAGAAAATAAAATTATTATTCCTACATGGAAAAATAATTTTAAGTTAAAAGAAATAATTAAAGAGGATTTTATAGTCTCGTTAATTTTAATGACCGTAAGATAAAAGGAAAACATTTCAAAATTTGTAATGAAAAATTTGGAAATGAGTTTAAAAATAAATTTTCACATCTGGACATTTAAGCAAGTATTTTTTGTAAAACTAAAAAATTAATTATTAAAACTTTAATCAAACTCCATTGTTTCATTAAAAATAAAGTTCAAAAAATTGCAGCCATTGTTGTTGTTAATTACTTCATTTACATTTCTAAAAGCAGGAAAACATTTTTCTTTCTCAAGAAATAGTTGCTGGTCAAATTAAAAAATTTTATAATGATTTTTACAAGAGTGTGCTTTTAATTTTCTTATTTTCTGCAATTTATTCACTGGATTATTTTTTTTCTATTTAAGAACTTAAATTTAACCTTATAAATTTTTAAGACAAATTAACTAAAATAAAAATACCATACATTCCAATTTCAATTTTAAAAAATGATAAATAAGAATGCTGGTTGAAGTGTTTTACACAGTAAAAATTAATAATATCTCAAAATTTTATTATTATTATATAAGTGTTGCTGTAAGCAGTTATTTTATTAAGTATGGGGTAATGTGTCTCATGAGGTTTTTTGTGTAATTTTGCAGAACTTGAAGTGCATAAGAAAACCCTCACATATGTGTTCAAAAACACACATATATACGTATCTCCCCGAAGATTATCCACAAATATTTATTTGTGATTATTTTAGTTTAGTTTAATTATACTGGAGAAGGGGATGCATTAAGATGAGCACAAATTATAGATGAAAATTTATCCAAAAAATCTTATCGACTAATTTTTTGGTTTTCAGCTCTTAGATAGAGTATTTTTTCTGTGCAAATGAGATTTCAAAACGATTCCGTTGTAGGTACTAACGCTAGACTACATAAAAAGAAAATGCTTGAGATAAGGGATGCATAAAGCGTGTAAAAATTTTTTAATTCCTTTCTAATACCTGAAATTAGTGATAAAATACAATACAGAAGATTTTATTGTTAGTGGATTGCAAATAACTTTTATGAAAATCAAGAATTTATTTCAAAATTGAATTTACACATTTATTACTTTTTTTCCTTGCCATCTTTTAGCATTGTCTTGAAGAGAAGTTAAAAAAGAAGCTAACACATTCTCAATAATTATCAACTCAAAGGTATTAGTATAATTGTCTCAGCACACGAAAAGAAATTATGTCTATTTGAAAGTATATATTATTTCCAGTGGCAAAGAGAGGTAAGCAAGAATGTGATCGATAAAAAAAAATTAATTCTTGAATTTTATAAAAAGTGCTTGGGTGTGCCCCGTATATCATAATTTCATTTCAGCATAAAATAATATTTTTCCGTCCTTCACTGAATCATAACAAGCTTTTGTAAAAGTTTAGAATAATAGCTTCATAAACTAAAATAAGTTTTTCTGCTGTAAAATGTACAACACGAATCATGATGGCATAAAAATAATTTCTTCCATAATTTTCTTGTAATTTAGTAAGGAATGACATAGTGATAATTGTCTTTAAAAAAGGTTCTGAATCAGCAAGATTTAAAATATTCCGTTAATTCAAGCGGCAAGATTCCATTGATGTAAATTAAACAATCCATATCAAGGAAGATCGTTCTAAAATCTGCTTTAGATCTGTAAAAAGAAAGAGCATCATGTTAAATTCTTGTTCATATATATCTGACATAAAGACATTAAACACCTATTTATATATAAGAAAGGCTTGACTTCAAGTGTTTATTAAACCAGAAAATTTACATACAAAATTTGTAAATGATTCTTATTTATGATCTTTGAATCATTTCATCTAATTTTACTTCACAAAAAATAATTTTTAAGTACTTTAAATTAGAAAAGTATTTTGTCACCTCAGTTAATATTAAATTCTATTCAGTTTGCAGAAAATTTAATTCTAGGAAACCAAATATTTACCTTACTAGAGAAATAAATATTTTCTAATTACATGTACTTTTGATAATATATCCAACAGAACTTAAGGTATCCGACTACGTTCGGAACCGTGATTATGAAAAACTTATAAATAGATAATACTTACGATATTTAGTGTCACTTAGATGATAAAACGTATATAAAATTGTTTTAAGAATAATTATTACAACAAAAAATTATTTAAGTGCAATATTTTGACAAAAAATGAACATAGAATGATCCATTTCAAAATATTCTCCTTTTATGAAAAATGCTTCTACTATAATAATATTTTGCCTGTATACATCTCAGAACTCTGTAAGAGGCTGAACTAGAACTTTTGAAATATATAACTTAGAAGTGGGTTTATCCCTGTTTTACGACAACAGAGGGGAGAACTTTTAAGAAAAAGAACGCCGATAATTATTTCAATTAGTTGTAACTCTGAAAATAATGTGAATTTTTCAAAAATCATAGTTCAGACTCTCCGGAGAAGTATTTACTTTATATAAGCACACACACACACAAACATTATTGTTAAAGAAACATTTTGTAAAAAAGAAACATTTTGAGAGAAAAAAGGTTATTCTAAGTTCATTTTTTGCCAAAATATTATATTTAAATAATTTATTTCGTCGCAATGTCCTTAAAACTGTTTTTTACATGTATTCTAATCTAAGTGACACTAAATATTATATAATTATCCATTTATGCACTTTTTTAAAATCACGATTTCGAACATAGTCGGATACCTTAAGCATTTTTCACAATATATCATTGGTCTTATTTTAAGGAAAATTTATTACACAAATCCCAAGACCGTTCAATTAAAATTTTCGTACTCACAACCATGTTAACCTTTCTTTTAAAAAGATTTATTAATCATTTTCTCGGAAGGGTGAAACTATTTTTAAGGCTCCTGCCACAAAATAAAATGATGCATCTTCAATAAAATATTTGGTAATGACTCCGGGATACTATAGACACTCAGGGGGCCACATAAAGAGCATGTGCTGAGGACATCTTATAGAAGGCTTTGTTGTTCTGAGAGAGACATTATAGAAGAAAAAGAGAACCTTCTTTGTGAAATGACATCTGAAGTTGACAACATAGTACGGTGCACTAGTGGGGAGGAAAGATATTTCTTTGAAATAGTACGATAAAGGTTAAAGTTTGAAGGTTTCATGAAAAGGGTAAACTATGAGAAACTGTTAAGAATATTCGGGATTCTTTTTGGTTAGTAGTTATTGTTATGCTGACAAAAGAATATTCAAGTCTTCGAAGATTAAATTAACCAAATCTTTAAAAAATATATATACGTATGGAAAACGGACGCGCGAAATTACTTTATAATCTACCATACTCTTTATAAGCTATTAGATATATATATAGTTTCACAAAATGTAACTTATTTGACAAACAAAGTAATATGCATTAATATTTGTGTAATTTTTAATATAAAAAATGAAAATGATAATTAAAGTTTTATAATTGAATAAGCAAAAATGTTCGAAAATAGAGCCTATTGATATAATTTTATTAAGATATCCGACTACGTTCGGAACCGTGATTTTAAAAAAGCGCATTAACCTATAATTTTCACGATATTTAGTGTCACTTAGATTAGAATAAATGTATAAAATTTTTTTAAGGACATTTTGACAAAAAAATGTTTTAAATACAATATTTCGGCAAAAAATTAACTTAGAATAACCTTTTTTTAAAATCTCCTTTTGTGAAAAATGCTTCTATTATAATAATATTTTGTCTGTATAAAGCTCAAACCTCTGTACAGAGGCTTAACTATGACTTTTGAGAAATTCGCATTATTTTCAGAGTTATACAACGAATTCAAATAATGATCGGCGTTTTTTCCTTAAAAATTTCTCCCCTCTGTTGTCGCAAAACATAGATAAACCCACTTCTAAGTGATATATTTCAAAATTCTAGTTCAGCCTCTGACAGAGGTCTGAGTTATATACAGGCAAAATATTTATTATAATAGATGCATTTTTCACTAAAGGAGAATATTTCGAAAATGGGTCATTCTATGTTCATTTTTTGTCAAAATATTGTACATAAATAATTTTTTATTGTAATACTATTCTTAAAACAATTATATATACATTTTCTAATCTAAGTGACACTAAATATCCTAAATATTATCCATTTATACACTTTTACAAAATCACGGTTCCGAACGTAGTCAGATACCTTAAAGAAGGAACAAATTTTTCAAAATTATACAATCGATATCAGTACAGTACTACATTTCTGCAATTCTACATGTATCGTGTTTTTCCCATACTGGTAGTATTTTCTTATTCAAATAACAAGTAAATTCCTTTACTCAACGCATTTTAAATTTATTAAGAAAGGGAAAAATTTTGCTATTTTTCCCCAATTTCTTACAATCCTTTAACTTATTAATATCGTAATGCTTTTATTCTAAATATAAAGTTTGGAATGTAAACAGAGGAGGAAAAAACAACTTAAAGCTTTATATTCGAAACATTTATTGTTTACTCTCTTAATATGGAAAAACATCGGGTTTTATTCCTCTTTTAGTAAAACTAAAAATGTTTCATTCCCTTTTTTAATTATATTTCTTCCTTAAAAAGAAATTTAAATAAATGTGATGAGCAAATTTATCATTTCGAGTACTTTTAAATCTATAAGGGAACCTATTAGTAAATAATAGTTTACAAAGTTGTCTAATATTTGCATTCTAAGAAAGATAAATGTTAGAGAAATTATTGGTGATTATCAGAAAAGAATCGTTTCGAGGTTGCTATTTTTTGCTTTATCACCACATACTTTTCCAGATGCTTTTCTCCCCAGTTTGATGCAGAGTTCCATCACTTGGATGTGACTTAATTTGATTTTAATATGCGTTGTACTTCGAGGCCACACCAGGGCTATTGGAGACGGACCTTTTAACTATGAATCACAGTCAAATGATGATGACGATTCCTGAGGCATTCTCTACTAACTTCCTCACCATGACAATTTGAATTATTTATGCCACGGCAGATTTAACGCAGTGACACTATGTTTCGAACCCGTGTCTCGACAACACTGACCATGAATTCATGACCATGCGCACTTATCTACAACAGCAACAATGGTTTGTGAAAGGGAAGCCTTAGAAATCTGAATCCCAACAATTTAACCCATAATAATCTTGAAAAGTAAATGATTCAAAATCAGATGTGTTGTTCGATTATACAACATAACGATCATTGAAAGAAGGTGTTTTTGTTATTGATGTCATATCGAAATTTCGAAAGAATCTTCATCATTTACTAAGAATTTCCGTATTTATTCGGAAACAATGCATTCCAGTTTGTAGATCTCCATAGTTTCCCACGAATTACTTTAATGGGTCAGAGACTCTTTGATGCTTACTTTCATTTCAAGATCATTTGCAAACTTCGTTTCTGTCCTGCTAGTCCAAGGATCAGAACTTCTCCAAACAATACTTTCTTAGCAAGAACATCAAACAGTACTTGTTTAAAGGAATTTGCTTCGCATCATCGCAATGGTAATAAGTCAACCTAATTCTCTGACTACTTTTTGGCAAATGCAAATTATGATAGTAACACATTCACATAATGCTACTTGAAAATGCAGAGCATATTTGCTTATAAAGATAGCAATATACTTTTACTAATGAAGCTTTGTATACAGAGTTATTCGCCACCAGACCGATAAACCTTCAGGGTATGTAGGAAGGTACAGAGACGACTAGGAATCACATAGTAATGCAGATTGGCAAAACCGTAGTTGCGAGCTATGATGCAAAGAAGAAGAGAAAAAGAAGAGAAAGTGTAATACATTAATAAGACACAAAACATTTTATTGAAAGGTTGTTCTACAACAGTTGTTCAAAATTACTTCCATAAGCGGTCTGATAGACCTAACAGCGGCGTTGCATGGAATTCTATCCGTTCTGTAAGATTCCTGTCATGCCACATATCCTATCGGCAACTACAGATATTCGAGTGATGAGATCTTTAACTGAAGGAACGAGCATCTCATCCATTAAACTCTTTATCTAACACCACAAGAAAATCTATGTACTATCAAACACCTGTTGTAATAGAACTTTTCAATAAAATGTTTTCTGTCTCTAATGTGTTGCTAGTTCTGTTATTTTCCTCTGCTTCTTTGCACCATAGCTCGCAACTACGGCATTTGTACGACACTGCATTCCTATGTGATTCCGAATCGTCTCAGTACCCCCTGTACACCCTACAAGCATTTCGGTCTTGGTAGCGAATCACCCTGAAAATCTCAATTGTAGGACTTTATTATTTCTTAATTCATAATTATCATAATACCTACTAATTAGTTATACTATCCTGTTTCCGGAAAAACCCAAAGCTACAGTAATAATTTCCTTATTTTAGCCACCACTTCAGCTACTTTGCAAAGACTCACATTTATGTTGATGGAGCACAATGACGTCTTATACCGTTCTAGGAAATAGTACTTTAAAACAGCTGTCTGAGAAAACAGTTCATTTAGCAAAAGTCCACAAGGATTATCGAATATTAGACATTGTAAGTGTTTTCTAGTAGTAATTATATTATACACTATTAAGGCCATACCTCCCCTCACATCTGATGTTAGATATCCAAAAATCATCGAAAAATAAAGGTAAAAATACTCACTAAAAATTGCTCCCTATATTGCCATGTGTTGGAGATTAACTGTAAGACAAAACTTCTTAGTTAGCTATCCAGGGATGTCTTCGTTTTCATAGCCCCTGATTGTGTCTTGTGTGTCTAAAGCAGTGTTTCTCAAACTGTGGGGTGCGACCCCTTGAGGGGCGTGATAACCTTACGAGGGGGGCGCGAGCATATCAAAAAGTTGAATATAAAAGATTTAAAAGTTATCAATTTACTAAAAGGAAAGCAAAACAAAATATAATCTGACATAATAAAAAAATACACACTGACTATGATATACTATACTTAAAAATGCATAAGTACGGCAAAATATATTTGATACTAAATATCAATATTAAGTGAAGAACATGTTTAATAATATTTTTTCCATGGGCTTATCATATACAAAATTGTATAAAAAATTTAATACTTGATAATTGGTATGGTTTATAAGTAAGGTCGTATTGTAACTTTAGCGTCAAAGTACTATACATTATTACTGCATTCAATACATTGTTATTGTAGGGGAGGGGCGAGGAAAATTATGATTGAAAACTGGGTCGCGAACATCGAAATTTTGAGAAGCACTGGTCTAAAGGACACAAGACATCAAGAAAAACCAACATGCCAAATTCAAGGTACTCCAATTTTTTACTTCCCCAATTATGTCTGAATTTTCTCTCAAATCAAACTTTCTATAGAATTATATATATCTTTTATAAAATAGAGTTCTAAAGTGGAGTATACTCTATGAGATCATATATCCCAGTTTCCAACAAGACACTGTTTAGGGCGGCGAAGACTTCATAATGGTGTGGACTATTTCGCAAGTCATGGACTGGGGCCTCTAGTGAAAAGAATATCAATCATTGGACGGAAATGACAGTCCACACTTACACTTCTCGGAGATCATTTGTAACCCTTTATTGATTTTTTTTTTTTTTTGTTTTTGTTTTGTTTTTGCGTACCTTAAAGACGATGGAATTTTCCAGGATGACTATACGGATGACAATGTCATAGCCCCAAAACCTCAAAAAGGTGCACGATTGCTATGAAGGACTTTCTGGGCGATTCCAGTGAACTATATGCACATTTAGATCGTCAGATATAAATGAATATAATATATATATAAATGGAACAATATTGAAATCTTGGGAGGCTACGTTTTTCTCAATTTGGACGACTTTAGAAACCACGTGCTTGAATATTTCTTCATGAAACTTCCAACAACTCTTAGTCAATGTCCCGTCGAGTTACCTAGGACGTTCCACTAGATATAAGGAAGTATCTTAGGTTTTGGAATTTTTGTATATATTACTAGACAAATGAAATCTATATTTATTTTAAAGATAGTCCAAAAAGGGTCACATTTAATTTAAAGTTTTATATTTCTTTTTAAATTATTGAAATTATAATTTCCTTAAATACCTCAAAAATAATATTTTTTGGGGGCCAAATTTTTTTGGGGGAATTTTAAAAATTTTTTTTTTTGGAAGATCGTTATATTCGGGGAAAAATTTAAAAAAGAGTAATTTTTAAAACTTTTGGGGGTTTTTTCCCCCAAGTTTTTTTTATTTTTCCCCCAGGGTTTTTAAATTTAATTTTTTTAAAAAGAATAAATAAATAATTATAGTTCCCCCCCCCCTTTTTTAAAAATAGTCACCTGTTTTTACTTCTAATATTCATGAAATAAACTTGTCAATTTTCTACTGATATCTTACGGAATTTGCCTTTTTTTATCGTCTTAAAAATATTCTATTAATTTTAAAAGGGAACAAAAAATTTTGGGAAACATTTTTTAAATTAAAAAAAAATAAGGGTGAAAAAAGAAACCAAAAATTTTTATTTTTAGGAAAAAATTGACCCAAAACGGACATTAAAAATAATATAATAAAATTATAAAATTTAAATTATTTAAATATTAACAATATATATGTTGTTTTTAAAATTTTATATATATATATATTTTTTTTTTTAAAAATTTTTGAAAAAAGGTTTTTTAAACCATGCTTGGTTTGTTTTGTTTTCAACCCCCCGGGGTAAAATGGTTTGGGGGTGGGGGGTTTAAATTTTTTTCCACAGAAAATTTGGAAAGTTTTGGGTTTGGAAAAAGGGCAAAAAACCGTTTTTTTGGGAAAGTTTTGGAGGGGTTCAGGACCGTAAAAGGGTTTTAATTTTGTTTTTTTTTTCCTTTTTTGAAAAAACCTGGTAAACCTTTTGGTTTTTAAAACCGTTTTTGCTTCTTTTAAAAAAAGGGCCCGGTAAAAACCCCCCATTTCTGGATTTTTCGAAATCAATTTTTTAAAAAAGATTTTTTTTTTCTTTTTTTATAAATTTCAAAAAAATGGGGGAATTTTAAAGTTGTCTAGATAGAAAAAATAAAAATTTTTGTTTTCTAAAAAAAGTTTAAATTGTTCCAAAAATTCATCCCTCTATTTATAAAGTATAAAATATAGGAGCTTTTTTTGGAAAACATACTTTTTAAAATTTCTCATGTTTTTTTAAAAAGGCTGAAGGTTTTAATTTTGGGACAAAGGGGGAAAAATTTTTTTAGATTTGGGAAAAAAAACCGAGGTTTTTTTTTTTTTTTTGTTTTGTTTTTTTTCAAACCCAAAAAAAGGGGATGGGGTTTTTGGAAAAAATTTTTTAAAACCGAAAATAAACCTTTTTTTTTGCCATTTCTTTTTTTGTTTTCCCTTTTGGGGTTTTTTCTTTTTTTAAAAGGGGAAATTAAAAACCAAATGTGAATTTTTTTAAAACAGCAAATATAATTTTTAAAATGTTTGAAAAAAAATACTTTTTAAAAAGCATAATTTTCCCTAAAAATACTAAAATCAAATGCTGATCTTTATTAAAATCCTTCTTTGTAAAACAATATTATCAAATGCAAATAATCAATCATAACACATCAATTTGAGTTATAATATCCATTATTTTTGTTTTGTTGTCTTTTCAGCATTTAGAAAAATGGAATTGTATTATATACTCCATATACGAGGTAATTATAACAATCATACACATTGAACTGTACAGGCGGTTTAATGTTTTGAAGCCATCATAATTCGATTCAAAACTCCACTTGTAGTCTAATGCACTTTCATTACGCCGCTTAAAGTGCCATGTATTGATGCACTTTAAAACCTTTTTCATACGTCATACCATTTTCCCACATCTTCAAGTATATTTACCTCAAATTTGAAGGCGTTCTGACCTGTAGTTCATTGTTTTTTACCTTATTTTGATAGTGGTACTATAATTATGATCACCACTTACCATTATTAAAATAGAAAAAAACCTTGTAAACACACATAATGAAGTAACCATATCCACTTTTTAATAATATTACAGTTTTCAGTTGTATGTATACTAAAATTAAAATATCTTAACAGAGAAATATTTTTTAAGTACTACTTGATAATTGCATGATAATTATATCTTTGTCGAATCACTAATACTATTGATTCTATTAATAATATCTAATATCATTGATACTATTTAACCTTATTCATAGTTTTCTATCAGGGGTGTAGCTATCGCCGTATCAGCCGTATCAATGATACGGGGCCCTCAAGCTACAGGGGCCCCAACATGTGAAACTACAGCCTCACTAACAGGGCTCCCATATAAAAAAGGGCCCCGAAGAAATTTTGATATAGGGCCCCTCGGAGCTAGCTACGCCAGTGTATTCTGTACACTTTGTTACTCTTTATAGTACTCTATATTAAACAAATAATGAAAGTATTAATAAACTATTTAATAAAGTAATACCGTCAAAAACATTTTCAATTTCCCAGAATAAATTTTTCACTTCCTCAGGTACTGAATAAAAAATCAATTTTTATATCGATATCCTTTCATTGTGTTTTCCGTTTCCATATTTATCGAATTAAAGAGAATAGAAACATCGACCAAATAAACACTTTAACAAAGAATTGACTTGTTCAAAACGTATGAAATTTAAATGAGATTTCCAAAAACCAAATATCTCTTTCGAATATCAGTACTTCTCCATGAACTTGATACAATTTGATGCACAAGAGAGGATGTTAAAAAAGAAATATTTTCAACTGGAATGTCTTCTTGAATTAAACATCTGATTTTCAAATGAGCATTTTAAATTTCTTTTCCCTCTGCAACAGAGTTATTTGTGTCAGAAAAAAAATGTATTCTCCTTGCTTTTTTATTTTCATTTGATAGTTGAGGAGGTAAAATTTCTAGAAGAGAATTATTTATTTCAAATCATTTCTTATTCCCTTTCCTAATTCTCAAAAGAAACTGATTCGATTTAAAGGCGTTGTGAGAGGAGTTATAGTGAAATAATTTGAAATTTAATTCTGATGCATGAAACCTAAAATTCTCGAGAGAATATGTATCGATATTTACTTTAGTATCATTATGAGAATATTTGTTGCTTACATTTAAAAAGATCCAGTTTCTTCCACATATAAAATCGTAATACCAATATTTAGCATTCATTTACTTATGCACTATAAGCTCACCAAATGTTTATTTGGCATATTTTCCCTAATATATTTAGATTAAATTACTATTAATTTTAAAATTTGCATACAATTTAAAATAATTTCAGCTCACTGATCCAAATAAGTGCATATTAGTTTAAATTATAAATAACCTCCGATGCAGTTAGGAAGAATGTATTGTTCGAATCTACTCACTACAAGAGCTACTGGTACAAACGATATTTTGCTCTCATTAACTAGATAACGGTTCCGTTAGTATACTGTCAAGTGTTTTTGTGAGGTGTACGTTTCATTAAACTCTTGCCCCCAACTCCTGAAATGCAGAGTGAAAAAGTATATATTCGTCATGTAATGCTTCAGGAATTTAACCAAGACAATAATCTAAAGCAACAGCTGAGAAAATATCCAGTGTATACGTTGAAGAACTTATAACTGATCGGGTTGTGTATTAGAAACAGGTTTTCTAAATTCCGTTCTGAGGATACGAAAGAACAAACCTAAAGCTGGACATCCTTTCTACCTTAACGATATACATTTAATCCTTTTGTGGGCCTTAGGCAGAGAGAAAGAGATTATTTCCTATCTATATGATCTTACAAAATACAACTGTGAGAAGCGCAAAACCCATTATAATATATTAGCCTTGCTATTATAACAATGGGAAGAATAATTCTCGCTTCAGTTTTGTGCTACTGCACAATATTCAGAGATTATGACATCTATAAATCGGAAAAAAAAGATGGTACTAAAGAAGAGGTACCTTGTACAAAATCTGTCGCTGAAAAAACGTTGTCATGGGAGGGGTTGATCGCTTCGATCAAAGAAAAGAAAGTTACCAAATAGGAAGAAGATCTATAAAATTGTGGCATCGTATCTTTTATTTTCTTATTGATCTTGCAATCATAAATTGTTTCATACTGAAGCAAGCGAACAAAAGAAACAGAAGTTTAGACCAGTTAACGTTCCGTATAACAATAGCTCGTCAGCTAATAGACGAATATTCCTGAAGAAAAAGGATAGGAAGTCCTGTTAGTTTCCCAAAGAAGTGTGTAGTTCCAGATGATGTGCGCTAAGCCTGTGTGAGAATCCTTTGCCACAGATAGTTTCCAACTGTAGACGATGAAGGAAATGTAGCAGAAAGGGAGAAGAAAAGAATCCCCGCTTCATGTGTGCAGAATGTGATGTCCCCTTGTGCATTGCAACATTCTTCTCATCTTTTCATGGCAAATAATCACGATTAAATTTAATTTTCTTTGTGACGTTGAATGGTTCCTTGGGAATAATTTTTCTCACCCCTAAAATTAAAATGTAAGCATAAAATTCGGCAAAATAAAATATATTTCCTTAAATGCTAGTGTTTAATTGTTAATAAAACATAAAAAACTGCCAGAAATCCAAAAAAGAAATAAATGGCCCACCAAAGGTTTAAAGGCAATATTGGAGAAAAATCCAGGTCGGTCAACAAAAAATGTAACGGAATGGTTGAATAATCCAATAAATTCCTATGTTTACAGAAAAATAATATATGTGATGCAATGAATATATGAGATGATGCAACATTCGGCAAAAGGATAGACTGTAAAAGTTTTGAAAATCAGCTTCTAGAAAATATTTACAAACGGCAGTAATTAATTTCTTGCTCATTTTTTTCTGCTAAACACATGTATAAGGAAATGAATAACGTTTCTTTTTCTCATATTAGCACAGATAAAGAACTTACAAATAATGCGATAATTAATGAAGGGGGATGTGTATTTTTAATTGCATGTTTCTTAATTTGCAAGTTCTTTGAAAAAAGAAATTAAAGTTAGTTGACAACATGCGAAGTATTACTAAATTTCAATCTATGTAGCTATTACACACTTTAAAATTGGACTTAATTTTCTAATACTGGCATTTAAAACTTTTATCATGTTGTCATAGCATAAAGTTGTCATACTGATGATTATTCTCGTTTGAAATCATTTTGTTTGATTAATAATAATTGCTTTCACTGAAAATATTTTCCCTCGGGAAATTTTAATCTATACTTAAAAATTTTCATGTAATTAAAATTACATAAAAACCCATTACGTTTGTAATGGGTCCTATATACGTGCCTTTTATTAATCCTTAAGGTGAAAATATTTCTTACTGTTGTATGTTTATAAAATCCTGTAAAAACCCGGTGATTCTATTAAATGGGAGTTATGTTTTTTAAATCTAGCAAAGGGGGAAAAAAGGGGAGTCGATGGTTTAGGCTGCTACTTTTTAAGGTTTTTTAAAATTTAAAGAATCAGAAAACCCTCAAAGTTTCAAAAAGAGGATCCTATGTTTTACTAAACAAGTTAATTAAACGAACCAAAAGGGCACCACATTACATCGCATCCCAGCAAAGGAGGTTTTCCCAATTGGTTTTGATTTTTTAGATTAAGAAATTTCCCGGTTGGGACCCCCGGGGTTTTAAAATAACCCTCTTTTGAAATTGAAGCAAAAAAAAAATTTTAAAATTTTATTGTTATGTCTGTTTTTGGTGTGGGGAAATTTAAAGGGCAACCGCGTAAAACAAATTTTCCGTTAAAAAAAAATTGATTACATAACATTAAAAACATCTATATAAAAAATAAAAATATTTCTTTTAATATTTGTATTAGGCTTTAAAATTAAAATTGAAGAAGCAATTTTTGGAATTTAAAAAAAAATTTTTTAAAAAATGAAAGGAAATTTTTAATCTTTTTTTTAAAATTTTTTATTCCGCATATTTAAATTTTAAAAGGGATTCTTTTCACAGCATATTTTTGTTTTTGAAAAGTTCAATGCTTTTTGATTGGTTTTTTTTTTTATTAAAAATTGGGAAAATTAGACCCAGATCGGGAACTTTTTATTTTTTTGCTTCAAAAGTTTTTTTAAAATTTAATAAACCCAGATATTTGGGAAGCATTCTAATTTAATTTTTATAATTTTTTATTCATTAAATTCCTTTTTAGAAATTTAAATTTTTTCAAAAAATTTTTTATTTAAAAGGGAACATTCGGATAAATTTTTTTAAAAAAATTTATAAATGGTTGTTTGTTTTTTTTTACATCAAAAGTGCCCAACACACACACACAATTGAATTAGAGTATACATTTTAAATTGTTTCAAGAATATTTTTAGAAGAAAAAATTATCTAAATTCATTATTTTGGCAAAAAATTGAAAAAAAAATCATTTTTTAAGGACATTCGATTTTTATGAAAAAATTGATTCTATAACAATAATATTTTAGCTATATATATAAAATTGGGAAATTTTTAAATTGGGGGCGGAACTCAATTTTAAAATTTTTCCCTTTTTAAAGTGTATTTATCTATATTTTAATATATTGGAGAAAATAGAGAAATTTTAAACAGAGAAAAAAAACACCTGTTATTAATTCGTCGTAATTTGGAAAAAAAATTTTAATCTTAAAACTCTAGTTAAATTTTTTGCATATTTAAAAGGTATATAGGGGGAAAAAAATTTAACTTTTTGGAAACAATTTTATCAAAGTAAAATTTTTTAAAAACAATGTACCATCTTTATTTTCTGCCAAAGCATTTCATTTACATATTTTTTTTCTAGTAGTAATATTCTTAAAACAATTTTATATGTATATTTTGATTGAAAACTAACACTAAATGTAAAATTTATTCATTTATACGCTTTTTTCAAAATTGCAGTTCCGAACGTAGAACTGTCAAAATGGATTCGATATCTGTTCAATTATAATTAATTTAATTTTTCAGTTTTTTTTAGTTTTCTTTATTTATAAAATAATTTCATAAATTTTATAGAAGGCTGATTACTATCTCTAAAGGGAATTCAAATTCCAAACTGCCATTTGTTTTTAAATATTTTTTTACTTCGGTTGACTTGTTAATTCCCCAAAAGAAACTCCTAATATGTTACTCATATATTTTGCTTAAGGTATCCAACTACGTTCGGAACTCTGATTTGAAAAAAGCGCATAAAAAGGAAAAATTTTTAGGTTTTTTGTACCTTTAATTTTGAAAACATGTATAAATTTGTTTTAAAGGGCATTTTTTACAAAAAGGAATTTTTTTAAAACAATATTTTGGCAAAAATTTAAATTAGAAAAACCTTTTTTTAAAAAGTTTTCCTTTTTTTAAAAAGCTTCTAAAAAAGGGGTTTTGTGTTGTGGGTTTTGTTTTGTTTGTTTTTGTTTTTTTTGGTTTTGTTTTTGGGTTTTTTTTTTTTTTTTGTTTTGTGGTTTTTTGGGTTATTTTTAAAAAAGGGGGTTTTTCCCCAGGTCTGGGCTATTTTTAAGGGAAAAATTTTTTTTCATTTTTACCAAAAGGGGAATATTTTAAAAAGGCGTTTTTTTTTAACAAAATTTCTTAAAATTTTTTATTGTAAACATAAAAAAACCATTTCCCAACTAATACCAAAATTTTAAAACCTTTTTTAAGGTTTTCAAAAAAGGCTATATATAATAAAATTTTTTTATAATTTTAAAAAAAAAATTTTTCCCAAAAGGGGAAATTTTTTTTTTGAAAAATGGGATTTTATTTTTAAATTAAATTTTTTGTTCAAAATGTTTACTTTTAAAAAGGGGAAAATTTAATTTAAAACCAATTTTTTTTTAAAAAATTAAGGAAATTTAAAACATTTTTTTTCCTTTTACTTTTTTACAATTGGGAAAAAAAATTTGGGAAAAAAAAATTTTTAAAAAAACTTGTTTAAAATTTACAAAATAATTTTCCAAAATTTCCAAATTTTTAAATAAAAATTTTAGAAAATTTTTCATTTAATTTAAACAAAGGATTTATTAAACTTTTTTTAAAAAGCAAAAAAATTATTTTAAAAGGAAAAATTTAATTAAAAAGCGGAATCAAAAAAAAAAACCCCCCTTAAAAAATTCCTTTCTCTTCTGTTTTTTTGGAAAAATAAAAACCCAAAAAAAAAATTCAAAAAACCAAAAAAATCTTTTTCCCTTTTTGGCCTTAAAAAAATAATTAAAAAATTTTAAAACTCCTTTTGCCCCCAATTTCCGGTAATAAAAGGTTTTCTACCGCAATCCCAAATTTTTTCTTAATGGAAAACCGGTGCTTTTTTCACATGTGATTAGGCGTTGCTTTTGGATTTCTTCCCAAAAACCCGTTGGAATGAAATAATAATTTGTTGCACCCCTTTTTTAAGCATTTTTATTAAAAAAGGTTCTTTTTTGATTAACATTCTGAATTCATTTCATAAAATAAATTGCTCTCGCAAAGTGAGTTTAACTAAGGACACATGTTTTCTTATTTTTTGTAGAAAGGTATTGTTTCTTTTAAATATAGAACAAAAAGTTTAATTAAAACTGATTGGTCTAATAATCAAAGTCAAAGTTTTGCAAAAACGAATTTGTCTTACTGGACTATATTTTGCATATACAATACGATACGGAAATATAAGACAACTTTCATTTCGGAAATTATGAAATAAAGGTTTACCTATAGTGAATAAGCATGCAATATATTTCTCATAATTAGGTTTCAACAGTTTTGAATAATACTATAAATGATTAGGTTAATAAAGCTGTTAGAAATAAAGGAAGTTACACTGTTCTCAAATATAAGATCATTTGTCTATAATTTCATTAAACAGAAATTAAGTATACAATTAAAATATTAACCCACCACTTTTGCCGATACTCACAAACCCACTGTTTTTCAATGAAATGAGCAAGTGTTCAAGCTCAGTTTTAGAAATTGTGTGCAATTCCTTTACAATTCCTTTAAGGTACCCGACTACGTTCGGAACCGTGCTTTAATAAAACGCATAAATGGGTAATTTTCATGATATTTAGTGTCACTTAGATTAGAATACATGTATAAAATTAATTGTTTTAAGGACATTTTGACAAAATAAAATTATTTGAATACAATATTGTGGCAAAAAATTAACTTAGGGTAATCTTTTTTCAAAATGTTCTCCTTTTGTGAAAAATGCTTCTATTATAATACTATTTTGCCTGTATATAGTTAAGACCTCTCTAAAGAAGCTCAACTAGAATTTTGAAAAATTCACATTATTTTCAGTGTTACTACCAATTATAATAATTATTGGCGTTTTTTTTTCTTAAAATTGCTCCTCTGTTGTCGTCAAATATAGGTAAACCCACTTCTAAGTTAAATATTTCAAAAATTCAAGTTGAACCTCTGTACAGAGGTCTGAGCTATACACAGACAAAATATTATTATAATAGAAGCATTTTTCACAAAAGGAGAACATTTGGAAAAATAATTATTCTAAGTTAATTTTTTGTCGAAATATTGTATTTAAAAAACTTTTTTTTTGTCAAAATGTCCTTAAAACAATTTTATACATGTATTCTAATCTAAATGACACTAAATATCTTGGAAATTATCCATTTATGCGCTTTGTTAAAATCACGGTTCCGAACGTAATCGGATACTTAAGTAAATCAACAGATGAAAACCATGTTCTAATAGCATAAATTTTTCTACATAACATACCACAAAAAATTTCCAGAGTGCACGTTTTAATTTTTAATTGATCAAGGCAAAACGCTATTTTTTTTTTCTTTTAAAAATATTCTTGGGCCCATTAAGTTACATTGAAAGAAACATTGTTCTGTTGAAAGAGTTCCGGTTACAAACCTCTTATAAAAGTGAAAATACCATCAGATAATCATATCGGTATGTTTGGTATCGGGCAGTGTTCATGCGTCCCAAAAATCTTTTTAAATTATACAGCTTGTCGTGAGTAAAGACTCACGAAATCATTAATTGATCTTCATCCATTTTTTTTGTTATTCAAGTGTTCTTTCAGTTACTTCCTTAAGTCAACCCAAAAATATTTATACTTATCGCGGTGATTAGAGTTAAATTTATATATAAGAGTTGCCCAAATGAACATAGACATGTACGATCGCGTCAGAATGAGTGAAGCAGAGCCACCAAACAGGAGCACGAAGGATGATAGGAAGCATAAGACGTTTAACAGTGAAACCTGTTTATAGTAGAGGAATAATAATGCTGTCATATAAGGAGTTCCATATTGGAACAACGGACGTGTACTGTTTCTGATTGCAAAAGGTGAGTTTACTGCGGACATCTATCAACGAATAGTGGCTGTCTATAGCAAGCACTGTTTAGGTCGTACGTCTGGGAACAGCTGGTGTAAAAGTTGTCGAGAAAAGCACCAAACGATATCGGATCTCCATGGCTATGTCCGTCCATATGTCTGCCATGAAACCAAGCCAACTTTAAAAAAACTGTTGGGAGATGCTAGAATACAATCCGTACAGTCACCCTATGACTTCTAGGCCTTAAAGCCACTTAAAAGACTAATACGTTTCAATTTGGAGGACAAAGTGAAGGAATCTGAGCAAAATTTTCTGAAGAGGCAACCACGTTCTTTCTAGAGTGAAGACATAGAACCTCTGACGAAAAGATGGGATCTGTGTTACAACCCCTAGAGCGATTTATTTTGATTTCCAATAAAATAATTCTTTTTATTGAGCTTGTCCGCTTTTGTCATTTGGGCAACCCTTATATTTTCATCAGAAGATATAATTTGTTTCTGATCATTTTTTCAGGGCATGGTACTTTTTGACCATTTCAGTCTCTCTCTTCAATTGTTTCAATAGCCTTTGGAATTTCTTGATTTGTATACATTTTGTATCAGTATTTCATTCAATACTTTTCTAAGCAATAAAGACTTTTTTCCTGCTGAAAAATTTCTAAATTTCACTAGCAGAAGACCAATATTTTTCTTCTAGGCCATTTTATATTGGCTGAATAATTTTTTTCTAATAATGACAATGCAAATGGCAGTTTTAGGTCACATTGTGTAACAGAAAAAAAATAATTTGTAACTTCCCTTTTTTAAGCAGAAATCATGAGCCGAAACCTTTATAGATGAAATATGGGGAGCATATTGTCAGTGAAATTACTTGCTAAAAATGGTAGAGTATGTAACTCTGAATCACTCAACTTATAACTAGAAATGGAAAGCAATCCTTAAAAATGGCAAACAAAAATGTTAAATAGAAGTACACATTTCAAGATACAAACAAAAGGATACCAAGAAATCACTTCATTAAAACTAATGTGCACTATACAACTGATTTTTGTATGGCAAATTTAACTTAGTTGAGACCTTTCTTTCGATTGCAGAAAGTTTATTAAAATTTTATTTAGATTAATATTTAGTTAGATATATTCTTTAAGAATTTGTTTTCTTAAATAACTTAATTTTGTAAAAGATTATTTTTAAGAAAATTGTTGCTTATGTAAATAACTAAAAAAGCAAAAGAGATCCCATTTAATGAGAGGGGGTTGTAATCAGTGTTTTTTGAATAAAAGTTTCAGTAAAAACATCAATAAAAATCTAATCGATATATATAACTGTGATAGATACAATCTTCTTTTGTTTATAAATGCAACTGTTATGAGAAATACTATAATTTGGATACTGAAGTTAGATTGATTTACATTCTTAAGTTGTAATTTTCTTATTTTGTGTGTTAACGCAACTCTGTTTTCATAAATTTCACATATCTACAAATTCTTAAATACCCGTGACGATTAATTTTATGTTTAAGGTATGATTCAGTAGAGTTATTTTTTCTATTAATAATTAGCATGAATAATACTCTAGTTATAATTATATCAGTAATCTGGCAGTGATCTAATTGTCATTTTTTATGGGGTTTATTTGCAACATTTGGTTGACAAAAATATTGAGCATTTCTATCATTTAGTAATATATTTTGTATGCTTTCATCTAATATGTTAGGACAAAAAACATTTATTGTAGTATTTTTTCTCGATTCTCAGAGACTGGGTAAGGGCTTCATATTTTTCTTTAAACATTTAGATGTCCTTTCTTTGTTTAAAGAATTATTTGTATTATATTATTATTTCATTATTCAGTATTATCATTATTTAATATTTGGGTCAGATTAATTTAAAATTTTGAAATAATTTTCTTTTAAGGAATGACTTAAGAATTATTTTATTTTAAATCGGAATAAAGCAGCTTTATCTGCTTTAAGTTTAGTTCTACTTAATAGTATTACTTACAAGGAGAGGGCACGACTAAGGAAATTCAATTGGAACTTTGTGTAATAGTAGTACTCCTGTAGGGTGTCCAACCCTCAACCAATGGCCAGTAAATTCGGAGAAAATAGCCTTCGAAATTCTAGCTTAGCTTATACACAAATTATTTTTCTCCCGCTTCAACGTCCCCGTGGCGTAATCGGCAGTACATCGGATTACCACGCACTAGGTCAGGGTTCGAGTCGCGCTATCGGCACAACTTGCTGTTTTTATTTCTTTTTCTCCAATTTATTTTATTATTTATTTTTAGAATTAAATAAATTCATTTTTTTTTAGAAAAGGCTCATTGATTATTGAATGATATTCTATATAATTATAGTAAATATTTTACTTTTTTTATAATATAAAACAACTAATAGTTAAGATAATAATACTTATAAATAATGAGTTAAAATTTAAAATAAATTAAATAATAATAAATAAAGTTAAATAAATATAAGTAAAAATTTAACTTTGTCTTACATAATTTTTTTTGTTATTATTATATAGAAGAAACTGAACGATAATTATCATAAAAACATTCAAAACAATTAATTTTTTGACATGTAGCGCAGTTAATAAAAGAAGAATTACCGCAAGAACAATGTTTTTTAAGTAACAAGGTAATATTATAAGAACAGGGGTAAAAATGGCAAAACATTTTTAGCAATAGTGTAGTAACCAAAATCCATTATCCTACTGATTTCTTATTTTATTGGAGCATTCTTTGTTTTTAAAAGAGTTCTTTGTTCTTAAAAGGATAACACCTGCTCTTTAAAAACAGCTTACTGCCGTTCTCTTGATCAGAAACAGTTTGTTAAAAACTGAAGTAAAATTGTATGGTCATTTAAGTATATGGAATAATTTTAAAAACACAATTAATTAGATTTTAATAACAGAAGTAATTGTAATTACCATATATTAGTTGCTTCTGTATTTTAAAAAAGTAAAATAGTAACTATAATTATTTAGAATATTATTTAATAATCAATGAGTCTTTTTTTAAAAAATAAATTTATTTAATTCTAAAAATAAAAAATAAAATAAATTGGTCAAAAGGAAATAAAGACAGCAAGTTGCTGATAGTGTGACTCGAACCCTGACGTAGCCCGTGGTAATCTGATGCGTTGCCGATTACGCCAAAATAATTTGTATATAAGCTAAGTATGAATTTCGAAGGCTATTTTCTCCGAATTTACCGACCGTTCGGCACAATTACATTGAGGGTTGAACACCCTATAGGAGTACTACTATTACACAAAGTCTCGTCCCCAAATGAATTTTCTTAGTCGTGCCCTCCCCTTGTTAAATTGATTTTTATTCATAAATTATAATTAGTTAGTAAGATTTCCAATTCTGGCAGTAACTTTTGGCTTAGAATTAGAAATAATTAAAATCAGTGGACATTATCGCGGAAACTTTCCTTAAAAACATTATATGATATGAAATTTCATTAGGAAATATAAAATTATTTTTTAAAAATAATTTTCCTTTAGAGAATGAACCAATTAAATATCTTTTCGTCTCTGAAAACTCTGTGTTTCTTTTTATAAAAAAAAAGTGGTGGCGTGGGAGATAAATTGCTGTTTAAATGTACAAACGAAAAGAAGTGAGGGGAATTTACAACGGAAAATAAATTTAATTGGACTATACCCTTGAGAAATTGAATAATTATGAAGTGCCTCATTTTTAACCACATTCGTAAGCTTTCTTTCGATATTTCAAAAATTAATGACTGTTTTAAGTTCCATCAGCAATTTTTATTTCTTTTTTACAATTTAAGACATGTAAAAGAAATACATTTTAGGTTTATTAGTATATAAGAAATATAGTTTTGTGGGCAATAATATTAAAAAAAATTAACTTGTAAAATGTAATCCGAAGTTAAACTGCTATTTTAAATTTTTTTTCATTTTAATATATCTATCTGTTAGTAGGTTTTAAAAAATTCAAAAGAATCCATTACAAAATTAAAAATGTAAAATAAATATTATACCATTAAAAATAAAATATCTAATTCAATGGTATATTAAAGCTATTATTATTTTTTTTTATTTATGAGAAAATCCAATGGGCAAAACAGACTAGAAGAGAATCAAAATAAACAAATCAAATTCTAATTAGACTATGCCAGCGAAGATTTCAAAGTAATTGTTGTCTAGGAGGCCACACAAAAATGTACAAAATATACATGTAAGCAGATATAGACACATGTCTAGAAGTTACGCTGAGAAGAACTTACAAACTTAAACCCTTTTAATAATCTAATATTTTATACAATCCCCCTCCATATAAAAACGTGGGGGTTTTAGAACTTTCTTTTCCATTTTTATCAATAAACCCGTTTTCATGGAAAATTCATGCTTTTTATTCTAACTACTACGTTGTAAAGGTTCTATTTGGGTCTTCTACTAATCATCTTGAGGAAAATACTCTTTAAATGTGATTTTAGTTTAAAAAACCACTTTCCTTAGAGATGACTTGATTTTATGCAAACGTATCTACTATTTAATTGCCTACCGTTGAGTCTAAGAGTTAATGGTTAAGCGTTGATGTCAAGCTGAAATCCAAGCGTTAGCAAACAGCGACTGGTGATCGGGCATCTTAAGATTAATAACGACAAAAGTCAGGTCGGTAATCCAGCGGCTGACCGTGCTATCGAGCTTCAAGAAGGATCATACAAGGAGCTTCCACTCCAGATAAGTGCCTTCTCTAATTTAGTTATCCGATTACGGGTTATAATTTCATATTGCTCCAAATGTTAAATTTGTGACGGCTCTATCCGCATCCTTCTTATTAACAAATAAATCCTCTTGGAAAATCTTTGATCCTTAAAAACTATTTATTTGAACGCACCCCTGAAGAAGAGAACAAGAACATGTAAATTAGGTCTACTGTAGTAGTCTAGGCTTTCAAGCTACAGCAAGGAAGGGAATGGGAAAAATGATTATTTAAATTCAAGTCAAAGCAGAATTTCTATTTTAAATTTTAATAAAAAGGCAACAATTTGTCCCAGGGGTTAATAAAATTAGATATAGGAAGGCCTGTTTTCAATCTGAAGTAAGTGTACTGGGTTTTTAAAGTTACTCATACTTCGTTTTTTTTTTCCATATAGTTTAATTCTCTTTGGGTTTTAGGATCTTATTTTTTTACTATATATGAGAGGGGAAAACACTCCCCTTTTTTAATCTCTCTCTTAATCTATTTTTATCACCAAAATTAATTAAAAAAGAAAAAAAATGTGTATTTTAAGGGAAAGGCCGAAGGTCCTAAATTTAAACTATAAATGATCCCTTTTTAATAAGAAAATCTTTACCGGTTTTATTTTAATTTAATCTCAGTAAACTCCCTTTACACCTTTAAAGGGTTTTTTAAAATAATTCAAAACTACCTTTCATTAAAATCTCCCCTTTTTTTTGGGTTTATTTTTACTTTATCCATTAAAATTTTGGTATAAAATGAAACTTTTTATATCAGATTTTCTCCTTCAGAAGGGGTTGGTTGTAAAACGCAATTGTTGCAAATTTTCCAAGAGGATTATGGAATTTTTAGATTAATTTATTTTGTTATTTTTTATTTAAATAAGTTTATGATTTGACTTGGTATTTTCCCAAAACTTACGTAAAGAGATCACTTAAAATTATTAAAGTTATTTCGTAAATTTAGTTAAATAAGTTTTTTACTTGATCATGACTTGGCTGCTTTTCCTCACCCTCTGGCAAACCCAGATCCTTCAGGTTATAAAAGTGTATTTTCGTAAGTTGCTTTTTAATTTGATTAAATAAAAGTTAAGTACAATATTGTCATTGTTTCATGTTTTTTATGGTTGTTGTGTTCTGTTTGTGTGTTGGTCTGTGTAATGTGTGTGTGTTTTGTGTCATGTCTTTGTGTTTGTGTGTGTGTGTTTTGTGTTTTAATTAATGTGTGTGTGTACTGTGTGTGTGTTCTGTTGTGTGGGTTGTGTTTGTGTGTGTGTGTGTGTGTGTGTGTGTGTGTGTGTGTGTGTGTGTGTGTGTGTGTGTGTGTGTGTGTGTGTGTGTGTGTGTGTGTGTGTGTGATCTAAAAGAATTCAAGGGGAAAAAAATTGAAAAAAACCCAAATATTTGCTATTTTTTATTGCAAGAGTTAGTTTTTTTTATTTCAGACTCTAATAAATAATTATTGTTTATTTATATTCTTTTTTAATTTACTGATGATTTACTATTTTATTTGTGCATTGAAATACATTCCTAAAATGTTGTGTCATAAAAGTATTACGGCACAGGGTCCCGAAAAATCGACTGTCTAGGGGCCTAAATGTCGTTTAATCTGACTCTGTATGTATGTAAAATGATAATTAAAAATTATATCTAAAATAAAATCTTCTATTTACCATCTAACTTTACTTTTCCATGACATATCCAAGTCCTAAATTAAGTCCTTTAATTTTTCAGAAAAATTTACAATCCAACTCAGCTAAGCTTTTATGGTCATCGCATGAATTATCCCACGCTTTACTTTCGAATCAGAAACATAATCTAAAAAGTGTTTAGCAGTTCTAGAAATAAGTATACAACACAATTAATATTTTCAATTCCCAATCGGGCCACTTGTTGTTCGTTACTTTAAACGAAAAGATGGATCAATTGCTCGCAAAATAAAACTGCTTCTTACAAAAGCTTCATGTTCCTATGAAAAATCATTTATATATATATGTAATAATTCCCTCACAGCATTCTTTTAATTAATTCTTAGAATAATCTTTAAATAAGCTTTTAATTCTTAGGCTCAAACTAGCGCCCTAATCTTAATCGTAATCAACTAGTATTATCACATCAGAAATCTCTTTCCGCTCATTTTAACCAATCAGAGGTCTTGTAACAAAGGAGTCACGCGATGTTCACTGTCCGTATAAAAAGAGGAAGTCTTCTTGTGCTCTTCCTTTTTATGTCTTTGTGATCGTCCTGTAAAATGTCGCTGCTGCTTGCTTCTGTCTGTTTGCTTTAGTGTTTTAGATGTTAGGTTTTATGTGAACTGCTATAATGTCCCGATCAAGAACAAATAAAAAGTAACAAGTCAAAAGTCTCCTCCAACATGCCACGATTACAAAGCTAACAGTATATCTAATAATCAAGAAAAATCGATACACAGCCCAGGGCATTACATATATATATCATCACTTAACAAAAATTTTATACATCACCTTATTCCTAGCATAAAATACAATCTTTCAATTCCATTCCCATTTTAGCCCAAATTTTCTCACTCGTTACTCTCGATTCTAAACCTAAATCAAATGATAATAATTGGAATAAATATACAAGTGAACTCAAAATCATTGAGTATCGGCATTGGGTTTGGAAAACAAATTGGCTGTTAATATTTGTCTTCATGAATGAATAAAAAAATTTTCCCAAATATGTCAAATATCCATGCTCTTTTTTCTTTTTTTTTTTTGAAATTTTACATATATATAAATATTAAAGTAGAAATATTAAGTAATTTTCTGTATATTTCAGCTAGCTACACCAAAGTCACAAATGAATATTCTACAAGACTTCTAAACAAAAACAACACACAAAAAAGAGAAATACGGAATCCTATATATGGAAAAAAACACAAAGAAAATAAGTTTGATATGCTGTATTTGCTTTACCCAGTGATCAGAAAGCACCGAAAGAATCATTTCTGCTCATTGATAAAAGATATTCTATCTTAATTTTTTCATCAGGTATGTTCTTTCACTCAAATCGCTTTCATTGTCAGCTCTAAAGAAATAAATATTTTGATTGAATATTCAATTAGTGACATTTGAATTATACCTAAATAAAATGTTTTGTCTAACATGAATTAGAGCAAAGAAGGAAAAGAGAGAATAATTATATTATTTTGATAATTCTACATGGACTTTAATTCCTTATTTTGGTTTTTATGATTCTGACTAATGGTTGCTCATCCATTTAAGTTTTTAAGTACAAATAAACTTTTAATCATAATATATCATAGGACTATCTTCTATACACTCTCTACAAATGACGACAACATAATTATCTTTGACAGTTATTAATGATCTATACTTTAACTCGAAAAAATTTGCAGTCAGAAAAATGCTCCAATATTATTAATACACAACGTTTTATTTCATTAATATTCAGAAGAATATCAATGAAAGCCAAAGAAGAATTAGCCATATTAAGAAGTGCCAAATGTTTAAGCCTAAGTTTGCGAGTTCGAACCGGGCTGGAATTGATCGATTTTCCAGATGCAAGAAAATCGTAGGTTTGCGTGTCATATGATTATGGGGCATAAAAAAGATCCCTTGAGTATCAACTTAGCTGTGGTTCTCTAGGCAAAATTAAATCACTGCTAATACTTAGCACTTCAACGAGAGCTTGAATTAAAAAATTCATTCACGAGTACAAATTTGGTAGCAATGGTGCCACCATATGTAAAATATCTTTCATATTTTGGGAAATTGCCGTATCTGAAAGGCTAAGTTACTAAAAGGCAACCCATTGGGAAAAAATACTGAGAAAATATTCTATTTTATAAAAAAATTATTTTGAGGAAAGTTTTTTTTATTGTCTATGTAAAGTATTTTAATAGAGCAAGATTCTTTTTTTTCATTATTGATAAGAATTTCAGCTTTTTAAAGGTTAAAGAAAAATTTTGTATATTTTTAGTGTTACATTAGTTTAGATTTTAAAAATAAAAAATCTGAACCTTGTATATTTATATTATTATATCATTTGAACTTTATCATTACTAGGTCATTTTCTTTTATCTAACAATTAGATCTTAAATTTAATTCAATCTAAATTCTCGGATAATGATAATATATAAAAAATACAAGATTTTAAATTATGAACCTTAAGAGGAAATACTAACGCTAAGTAATAATTGCTTTATTAACTATAGACTTCATAAATTCATTCCAGAAGTTAAAAAATGCTATATATACATTGTGATCATTGAATTGAAAGAGAAAAAAAATCTTATAATGAATATTTGAAACTGAATTGAAAAGTTTAAACCCTAAAGCTGTTCATTTAGTATTTTACAAACAAAAAATACTATGTTCTTAAATGAAAACTCTATCACATCCATTTGGTAATATTTAAGTTTCTTTAAAAATTTCATGTTTATTTTATTAAAAATTTCAAAAATATTAAATAAATTAAAAATCGATGCAATTCTTTTTTTAATTTCAATAATGTTGGAATATTTTTGTATTTCCTGATGAACTATTTAAGATAGTTATGGATGTCTTTGTTAATATAGTTATAATATCATATATCTGTTTTTATATTTTCGTTGTTAAAAGATCCACAGAAGAGAAAAATAAAAACGAAAATTAAAGCAGCAGTTTTCATATTTATTTTTCATTAAAATTCATTATCCTTACAAAATGTATGGATTCAAAACTACAAAATAAAATAAAATCATTCGTTTTTAATTTTATCCTCCAAATATTTTTCTTCTGCACAACATTTCACCCTTAAGGAATCCATTCCAAACATTTTGACCCAGACTTTTAAAAATGTTTGAATAATTCCATTTTGGTAAATGTTTGAATAATTCATAAAGAACCATTCTGGATTTTATCATCGAGTATATTAACATAAAGAAATAAACAGGCTAAAAGAGATATTTTGAAATGAGAATTCGCAAAAAAAACCGATGTTATTTGCGAATATAAATGTTTTATTTAGTTTGAATTTTGTATTCCATATTTAATTTAGATTTCCATATTTCAATACAAACGCGTGCCATGTTTCATTAACTATAGAAAAGCTATGAACATAAGCTGTTATGCAAATATTTGCATCTTTGCTTTTAAAACAAATTTGAGCAAAATTTTTTACAATTTTATTTCATGTCAAAAGAGAGGAAAATTTAATCAAAATTTTGTATGATGACTTCGAAACATACCACTTGGAGTTAGAAATTCCATGAGGTAAAAAAATATTTATTTAGTGTAATTTCAAAGATTACTTCGAGAAAGTCTATTGTATTGTATCAATTGAACAGAGTGAGAATAGTTATCTAAATTTTTCTAATATCAACAAGAAATGTCTCCATCATTTATCATAACATCTTGCGGCAACCTATCTGTTTGTTCCAATCCCTTTCTATGGCATTTCAGGCCAAATCTTAATAAATAATAATGAAGCCTGAAATTATGTTCGGATGCCTGCTCAAGGCTACAATAGCAATAAAGATAACATTAGTAAAAAGAAGCTAAGGATATATGTTGCATCAATTCTGTGAGGAAGAGACTAAACAAAATAATATTTGCTTTGTTGATGTTGAATTCATTTGAGGAAGAAATCCTCGCTTGATCATTTTAGAAAATAATGTACTTCTATTTGGGCTTGTTAAAATTTCTTCAGAAGATGAATTTTAAAAAAGCGAACTGAAAATTATCAGAATTAAAATGGCTGTTCAACTGTCATTAACGTTGGAGAATCGATCTTCCGAAGAATAAGAATCAACACATATAAAGAACACATATGCACATTAAAAATATAGAATTTTAGAAATATCTCTTCTAATGGAACTGCGTATTGGTATTTTTATCCTTTGAAGACCTATTACATTCCCCAGGAGCTGGTATCACTTTTCAGCGAGGCACCATATAGGTGATACCATTTTCCGCAAGAAATTTTGACAACTACTTCCCTCCCCAGAGTTGATATATCGACAGTGGGTAAAACACTGGAAATTTTTAAAGAGATTTAGAGGCTTTTTCAGAACTAATGGACTGGAATATGGATGTAAGTGAAATAGAGTGAACTGTCCTGTTTACAAAAAGAAATTCGCATAAGAATCTTTGAATAGAAGTTATTAATTATTTTAGTACAACATTAAGTGTATGTAACAAAGAAATAATGCAATGTGAAAGAAATTTACTTAAAAGTCAAAATAAACAAAATTATTTGCAGAATTTTGTAAAGAACTAAATTTTTAGAGATGAATAATTTTTTATAAATTTGTGTAAAAAAATTTTTTTCATCATTTATACAGAAGAAATTTTGTCGCATGTGATTTGAAAATACATTAACAAAAATATAATTCTAATAAAATAGTTTTCTATGAAAATGAATTAAATATGAGTTTTTCCACAGAACAAAAACTAAGCCTATATAAAACACGTTTTCGTATGTTTATAAAGGCAAAATTTTCATTCTAAGGTATTATTTTACAAGTATAATTATCATCAATATGCGCATTTGTTGAAATACTTTCAAAAATATTTTTTTTTAAAGTATTTTTACAATTCATTTCAGAATGGAACACTAAAATAAAATTGACATAGCATGCAGTTCTATGAATCATGATTGCATTTTTAAATTATGATTGCATTAACTTGTATTTGAAATTGCATTTGCAGGAGCGAAGATGGAGCTTTAATTATCAGGACATCCAAGTCTTGGTTTTATAATTTGATTTAAGTACTATGGTAGAAATTTTAATCAAAATTAATAGTTTTCTTAAGAAAATCAGATATTATTTTGAATTATCTAAATTGTAGCCAATGACACAGCTATTGAAAAGTAAGCTCATACATGGTGGCATATATAACTTCAATACGGATCCGATTCATGAATCATAAATTAAAAAGGAAAAAGAAAAAATATAAACTATTACGCAAATTAATATTTAGTTATCCCAGCTATTATCCAAGCAATACGAGTAAAATAAATCTTTACGAAAAGCATTAGTTCCGAATGCATTCATTTCTGATTTCATGGGTCTAAACACAAATTAAATACTCAAAATTTAATTGGTAGAATTGGGATATTTTCTTGAATGTTTTGCGATATCAATTATTATCAACGAGAGAAGGCTTATAGGTAAATTTTTGTGATTGTTAAAGCCTCGAAAAAAATTTAATCTACTTTCTATTCTATACAAGTAAAAATGAGTTAAAATGTTTTCAAATCTAAAAGCGAAAAACTTACACAAAATTTTTCTTGGCACTCATGTCGTGCTGTAAAATCATTCTGAAAAATTTACATTTCTTTTGGAGAAATGGATGATAATAGTTCTCAGTAATTTAATTATCTTGATGTAATTAGCTGTTCTCGAAGGTTCTCAGAATTTGTGAAATAACACATTTGATTTTAGAAATACCAACTACATATTCCATTAGCTTGTTTTTTGCGGTCTCATCATAAACTTGTTTACATGTAATCTACTTCCAACAAGTGAACCATAAAAAGAAATTTAAATTAGAGATAACAACATCGTTTCTGAACGGTATGGTTAGAAAAATTCGGTTTTACATGCTGTACGAAGAGGTAAGGTGTAATTTTTGTTTCTTTTGCCCATTCTGTTGAAGTTATTTGATGTGATAGGATCGAAATTTATGAAAAAAAGAATAAGTATAAACTGAAAGGAAGCTTTCCTTATTAAAATTTTATTGATGCAAAATTTAATATTACTTTTTTTAAAAAAAAATGCATTGATGAGTTTTACACTCATAAACAAGGATAGCATTTCTAGGATATAATGAATCTCATTTAACGTTAAAAATACATATTCACACACAAAAAAAATTAATTAAAATGTCATAGTGTATACCATGAAGAGGGAAGCATTCGGTTTAATTTAATTCGGCAATTTTAACACTTACTCCAAGAAACTGCAATATTGTAAATGATGCAAAAAAACATCAGGCGCCGAACTTGATTAAAAGAATTTAAGACACATGATGTAATTGATTGATTAACAATAAAATAAGGTTGAAGTCACTAAGGAGTAAAAGGCTAAAAGCAGGGAGATTTATGTGCGATGGGGTAGGGGGACAGAGTAAAAAACAATAATAAGAAAAATCTACAGCTTTTTCTTTAAAATTCTTCCCACTAAAATGCAAACTCAAGCACCATTGAGAATCCACGAACTCCTATCATCCCCTTCTGTTTTTCAGACAATTATTTAATATAACCCTTTAAGACCCAGCTCGCATGATAGTACGGGTTTGTGCGAGTTAGAAATTCTTATGCTTTTAAGACAGTTTATTATTATTTTATTATTAACACTGTACTGGCCCTAAGGACACTTGAAAAAATAATTTTAAAAAATTGCTGCCACTCTGGAACTTGGGAGTGTTCCAGGTCGAATTTGCAGGCTGGGTCTTAAGGTATCCGACTACGTTTGGAGCCGTGATTTTGCAAAAGCGTGTAATGGATAATATTTATAATATTTAGTGTCACTTCATTAGAAAACGTATATAAAACTGTTTTAAGAATAATATTACAATAAAAAATTATTTAAGTACAATATTTTGACAAAAAATGAACATAGAATGACCCATTTTCAAAATATTCTCCTTCTGTGAAAAATGCTTCTATTATAATAATATTCCACCAAAAAATCGCCGATAATTATTTTAAATGGCTGTAACTTTGAAAATAACGTGAATTTTTCAAGAATCATAGTTGAGCCTTTGTACAGAGGTCTGAGCTATATACAGGCAAAATATTATTGTAATAGAAATATTTTTCACAAAAGGAGAACATTTTGAAAAAGGCTATTCTAAGTTAATTTTTTGCCGAAATATTGTATTTAATTTTTTTTTTTATCAAAAATGTCCTTAAAACAGTTTTATACATGTATTCTAATCTGACACTAAATATAAAAATTATCCATTTATGCGCCTTTTTAAAATCACAGTTAAAGGGATAAATGCAAGTTTATTGTAATCCTTTAAATAATGTAAATAGAGCTTAAATTTTACTTAAAATGCTGAGCTAGATTAATTTGAACATGAGTAACTTATTTAAAATTAACTATTCAATACTAACAATGAAGATCTAATTCTTCCAAGAAGAGATGAAGCTATGCATCAATCATGTTTAAGAATATGCATCTATTATAATCATTTTGAATGAATAACTTATTTTGTAGCATTGTCGGAGCTAAATCATCTTTTTAGATATTATTTTTACTAATAAACTTTGAAGTTTCCTCGGAAATGTAATGAATTTATATGAACTAATCATTAATACCATTAATCAAAGCCTTGTGGTCTCACTGACAAAATGCCTCTATCAATTTCGTAAATGCATTAATTTCTAAAATCCTTGGGTTCTATTCCTATTATTGCCTTAAAAACAAAACAAACATTTAAGGTAGAAACTCAATTATTCCTTAACCTAATGGGACAAATGTAATAAAATAAATTTAATTAGAACATTTTGTATATTTCGCTCCTTTTGAGAAAGAGATTTATGTCAGGAGCATGATGGCAGAAAGTTAATTAAAACTTTGGAGGAAAAGAGGGAACAAGAATATTGCACATCATGTTTCACATTCAAGAATAAGTGAGGATCCAACGATATTTAAAGTTTTTGATACTATTTTGTTTGGATAATAATAAGAATGTTTGTGCTAAAAAGCATATTCCGTCAAAACTATTTTGCTCAATGGATAGAGAGATTTTAAGCTGTTGTTTTTTTTGGGAGCTTCATTTGTAAAATATTATTTTTTGATTTGTAGTAAGTTAGTTTTTTCCGTGTTAATTTTTGTTGTAATAGCAACCAAGTATAGATTTGTAAAAAAAACATCGTATACAACTTTTTCTGAATACGGTATCTTCCGGTAAAAACCCGTATTTTTTAAAACAAAAAAAAAAATTTTTCGGGCTTTTTACCTTTAAAAATAAAGAAAAGACAAGCAAAAATATATATCTATATAATGTTTATTTAACCCCCTTTATATACCGAAATGCTTATAAGTACCATAAATTTTTAAAAATTTCCCCAGAATAACCATTTTTTTCGAATACTCCCAAAGGTACTTATCAGAATATTCTTTAAACCCAACTTCCCAAAATATATGGCAGCACGGGTACTATATTTAGTATTTTAGCGGGGGAAAGGGGAATAGTTTTACTGTAGAAATTGCGTTTTTAGCGGGTTATCATTTTTTTCCCGAAAAAAAAGTTAAGTGTCCAAAAAAATTTAAATCTTTTTGAAGTTATACTTTTTTGGGGGGTTAAAAAAAGGATGAGGGGAAATTTTAAAAATGGGGCGGGCCCCGTCACGGATGCGAAAATCCATTGTCAAGTAATACAGAACGGACAAATCATTTTCCCGCCTTTGAAATTCTCAAAAAAAATTTCTCTTCATTTTTCCCCGAAGAAGGGAGCATCCGGTGTGAAAAAGGGGATTCTCGATCTGCAGCCGAATGCTCTACCACTGAGTTATACCCCCGTCCCCGGGAAACCTTTTCTTTGGGTTTAGTAGGAACGGGAAAGAAAAACTTTGTCTAGGGAAAAATGCAGGGAAAGGGACGGATCATTCCCGCCTTCGACCTCCCCCCCCCATGTTTTTGGGTCCTATTGTTCCTGGCGGGGTGTTTAAATTTATTTAAATCGTGATTATTCAGGTTTGGCGGGCCCGATTGAAGGTTAGTAACGTTAAATCTGTCGGACCGCCTTTCGCCGGGCCCCACGAAATCTAAAATGTTTTGGAAAAGATTTTAATCTTGTTACGCCAAAAAGTAACCCTTTCGTGCGTACAAAAACACCCCTTTTTGTATCTTAATTAAGACCTTAGAAAATGGTTTGACTTTTTTATTTTAAGTGAGCAGTGTATAGAATTAATTTTACAGTAGAATATTTTTGATTAATTAATTATCTATAATGGATTAAATTTCCCAAAGTTGAGTATTTTGTTCATGTATATCCCTTAATTTTCAATGTATTGATTCAAAAAAAAAAATGTTGCATGGAAAAAACTACAGTAAATTATAACGCGGTAGATAAAGGGTTAAAAGAAACGACATAAATTTTCTTCATTGGATACTGTGAAATTTCGCCTTCTGTTATATTTTCAGGAAAATCATCGAGTTCTGTTTTATCTTCAGCATCACTGTTACTCTGATCGATACAAAACTAGTCTCCACTACCATCTACATTATTAAATATATTATTTCTTAAAGACTTTTGAGTTATATCAAGATTAATGTCATCCCATGCTTATATTTTCTACCCACAAACAATATCTTGACTTCAAAAGATAAGATCATTTCACATGTACATTACAAGTTTCTTCGGGGAATAAAATACCCTTTTAACGAATAGGGTTTAAGAATGGTTTAGAAATTGGTTTGTTTTTTGAAAGGGGCTTTAAACGTATAAAAACATTCTTAAAAATATTTTCTTCTTTAACGATGAAAAAATTTTTTACTATTTATTATTCCACCTATTCAGGCCATTTCTAAGTAACTGAATTAAATTTTTAAAAGTGTTAAAGTTCCCTTTTAATTTTTTTCAATTATTAATTAAATTACAGATTATTTGTATAGATTTTCATTGAAGAAAAATTAGTGAAAATAAATTGTATTTTTTTATTTTTAATTTTAATTTTTTAGCATGAATTTATTTATACACACAAATATACAAATTATAATTGTACAGAAGTTGTATACAGACTTCTATGTTTAGGTATATGCATTTGACACTTATGCTACACATAATAAATTTCCATAAAAAATTTATTGCTTCTGTTAAAGGGAAAAACACTAATATAAATTAATATAAGAAAAAAAAAATCATGATTTATATTTCAATGGGACAATTCACACAGTTCATTTCAATACAAATTTATTAATCGATTTTTTATATTCCTTTAGAAAAAATAGAAAATAAATTTGCGCAAATATTCTAGGTTTTTATAAGAGAATTTTCGACAATTTGATAACATTACACAAAAATTTTCTTATAAATCATTTTAATAAAAACAAAACTATATTTCAATTTACTTAAAATAATTTAGTTACTAAATCATTAATTTGATAGTCATAATAAACATTTAAGAAAAAAATATACCCCGAAAGATCCCTAGTGCAGTTAAGCAAAATGTGTGATGTCTACAGAATACAATATAGTTATAAAATTTATAGTAGTTTTAAAGATCCAGATATTGGCAAAGTTATAAAGGCTAGCAGCTTTAGATGGCTAGGACAAATTTTTAGATATGACGATTCAAATGCTATAAAATTAGTGACATTTTCAAAATTTGAAGGTGCACCAGAAAGAAGGCCCCCTCCCCTCACCAGGTGTGTTGATTTTGTTGAGAGAGATCTAGGGGATCTGGGAATCGACCGCTGGCAATCTATCGCTCCAAAGAGAATTAGATAAAGGAGGTTCACTAAAACAGTCTTGGCCTGTGACAAGTTGTAGTGTTGCTGAGGTAGAAAAAGAATTTATCCACACAAGTTTTTTTCATTTATATTATGCTATAGAACCGGGATAAGTGTAAAGTCATTCGCAATCGGCCTGTAGACCACCGAGACATTCTGAGGTGATCGCCTTTAGTAAGACCTAAAATGCGCATACTAAAAGTAACACCCAGCTAGACTGGTAAATCGGACTTTTCAAAATCGAGGCAACTCTGTTGACTGAAGGGACTGATTCGATAAATGTATAGATGACACATTTACCTTTATTGGAAGCGCACTATGTCGCTTAACTCGTTCACTTCCACAATAGGGAAAAAGCGATCGCTGAACTGCCACCGTATAAATGAATTTTTCCCCACACACCGACTGAAGGGGAGAATAAATGTGGATGATCAGCTGTTCCCGCGATAGAAAGGGATTGACTACTGAGAAAGGATCCATCCCCCGATGTTTGATCTACTTGGTCGGGACCCGGGACCTCACAAATTAAATACATACGTCGGTTTCAAATTCATTGGTTCACGTATGTTCTCTGCTTACTGCATTGAATACGTCCACTGTCTAGCAGTCGCTCAAAGTTGTTCACGCATTCAACTTGACATTTTGTGTCACTTGTGTTTTTGTAGCAAAAATAGTAATCTGTCATATTTTAAAAGAGGAGTACAATGTCGAAAACAAGTGTATAAAAAAAATATAAAAATTTCCCCTAATAAAGAAGGGCACACCTACCCAGTGGGTTAGACTGTAACATTAAAAACTTTTGGAAGTACCCAAAAACTAAAAAAGTCCGCCCACTCCTGCTCAAGAATATAAATTTTTTGACTATGATGCAGTTAATAACAATTTCTCAAATACTATTGATCTTGCAAAAATCTCTGAAATAAAATAGGCAAAATGAAAACAAACATCCAGCTGCAACTTTTGCTTTTTTAGGATTAGTATAATTTACTGGTTATTTTAAATTCATGAATGTGTGTGTTATGTTAATTGTGTGGAATTGATATTTTTTTACTACTATCTAAAAGGTATTTAATTTCGATGCGGGTGTCATTCAAAACCCAATTTTGGGATTCCCTTAATTTTTTTCATTTTTGTTTTAATAATTCAGAGATTTTCAAATATGCAACAAATAGAAATATTTTCAGAAATGGAAGGGAAAATATACTTTATGAGAAACAATACTTTTCTACGTCTTTCAGTGCGTTTTATTGCATCGAAATTAATGTATTAGTCTGGAATGAGAAAAACAGAAATGTCATAGGCTTAACTTTAAGTACACAAATTCAAAATGGCAAGTAAAAGGGAATCTTATATATTTTATAGGCAACGTAAATTCAATGACTTTTATTTTGCCTATTTTCGAGACATAGCAAAAGTTTAATGCAGGGACAATCTACATTTTCTTCTTGTAATGGAACTAATTCAATAGAATAAATTCAATTAGAACATTATCTGTCTCTGGCCTAATTTCTGGTAGAGAATGAAGCAAAGTACATGGAAGCAGAAAGTTCATTGAAACTCCTGCGGAAGTAAGAAACTTCAAGCATACTATTGTTTCCGGCAATTGCGAAACTTTTTTTTTGTTAGTAGTCATTAAAAAAGACACTCTTAGTAAAGTTTGCAACTTTAGGCGATTCTGGATAACATTTATATCGTTTAGTAGCTTAAAATAGAATTATTATTTTTGCGATGTTAATGTACTACTTAATGAAATTATTCAGCAAATAAAATTAGTCGTTATCTTTTTAACCATACGAACTTTATACCGGGAAGTCAATTTTTTCATTATTTTCGTAGCAAATGGTGTAAATAGCCAGTATTTTTCTAATGTTATTAATTCCAGGGGAGAATTCTATAATACTCATAGAATGTTTTGAAGAATATATTAATCTACAAAAATTATTATTTTTATTTAAGGATTATATATCCTTACAAAGGTTTTGTATTTACACTCATTCCTGTGAAAATTAACACACCAGGAAAGAAAGCAATTAACAAAACTTTATTGTAATCACACCACCTAATAAGAAAAAAGACTTATAAAATTTGTAAGTAACTTCGAGGTGTACGGGGTCCGAAGTTAGTGCCCACAGCTGCGGACTCAGATAGTTTAAATCAAGGTTACTCAACCTTTTTTCTGCCGGGCCGTTCCCTAAAATTAAACAATTTCACGCGAGCCCGGGAAACATATATTTGTTTTTTCACGCCCAACATGAGGATTAATAGGGGGGGGGGGGAGAAATGCTTTAAGACCAAGATATTTTAGAAACTTTAAAATGTGGACTATTGATCAAAATATTAAAACTCCTATTTTACTTTCTGTAACTATTAGTTTTATTTTTGTCATTGAATTTTTCTAAATTGGAGGCATTTAAGAACCACTCCTTCACAGTATCTGCATCAATAAACGGTTTCATATGATTACCAATAATACAACAAATTTCATAGTGTGCCTTTATTAATACTGTGCATTTTACCGACAAAACACTTTTTTGCTGTGGTAAAAATTATTGAAGAAAGCGAAAAAAAGTGTCAATGGTGTCATTGAACACGCGCGATTTCTGTTTATTGGTAATTTTTTTTAAATACGACACTTTCGTGACAAATAAAACAATTACACATCCATGTTTGTTTTTCCCTACAAAGTAGTCAACTTCCCAATCATCTTGAAACAACCTATTTCCTTCGAATATTTTTCACTCGCAAGATATGAAAGATAGTTAAAAAATAGTTCCACTCTTAAAATGATCGCTACTCCACTGTGTTGTTTGTTATCTTTAATCAGGAAAAAAAAATACCAATTGGCACCCTTCGACAGAAAAGCAAAATTGATATATTTGATTTCTTAACAAACAATTTCCCTCTAAATTTTCATAAATAAATGAATTTCTCAGAGCAATGGGCAATGACCGGGCCACTTATAAAGGCCCGCTGGGCCGCAGGTTGAGTATCGCTGGTTTAAATGGTTGTAACCCGGTTAGGTATCATGGTCTTATCTAACTCGATTGGAAAACATATACGTGAGAAAATCTTTCAATACTACTTCAGGTCTAGGACTCATTACATCAATCGCAGGAACTGGAAATAAATTAGCGACCAAGTCTTAAAGGAACCAATAAGCAAATATTTTCAATAAATGAAAGATCTGTAGAAAGTGATGTCCAGAGCAAAATTTGAACTATCTGTCCCGGCATTAGTCAAGATATGAAAGGCAACATGTAATCTTGATTCATCTTGTTGAAAAATGGCATCTCCAAGGCCTCAATTATTGACAGCCACCCCCTTAAAGTTTTGAGAAATGTAACGTTAACCGTTCAAATTACCGATACCTTGAACAAGCAGTGTCCACATCGTATATCGATGATTGTCCATTGGAACGTTGGTACCATTGGTTGCGAAATCATCATATTACTTGTAAGGACCGTTATGGTGCTTAACCCCTTATTCTCGCTCCCGTCAATATAACGGGGTGAAATTTCCCTCTCTATTCCTCGTGCCTGTGATATTTCCGGGATAGTGTTCACAGATAACGTGCTAAGAAGATTAACCCTCTAAGCGGTCTGCACTTAAAGACTTGCCATTCTAGAGATGCTTCAAAAATGCACCGCACATATTTTTTGCTTTCAGGTGGGATTCTCAAAAGCCGTTGAGCCGCATTTTTAAGAATGCGACTCGGCCGCTTTTGGGAATCTTGCTTGAGGGCAGAAAAAGCATCTCTGGAATGGCGGAGTTTTACGTGCAGACCGCTTGGAGGGTTAAAACTATGTGTCGTATGCCCGCAATCATGTTTATTTCTCACCAGAAGGCAGTACCAGATTATTAGTAGCGTGTTTAGATATAGTTATTTTGATTTTAAACTAGATGTTCGCACAATCAAACATATTTATATTAGCAATATGTTTTTGTAACCTTAGCTCAATTACATAGTTCCGCTCTTCGTGAATAGATGTGGTTTGCGTTCTGCGATAAAAAAAATTAATATTTTTTTAATATTATGTACATTACGGAGTTAGTTTGGAAGTGAATCGGGTTTTACTTTAAGTATAAAGAGATCTGAGAGTAATTCTAAAATAACTGATTGTGTTGAAAGTTTGGTTAGTGAACCAGACAGCATTGATGATGGTTCTGTACTGTTACCTGTGATATATTGGCCTTTTACCTCATACTTTAAAATTTATCTCACAAGAAAAAATTTCGAATGTGTTTTTTTTACACATTGCATAGGTCTAATAAAATTCTCCTTTAATGTTTAAAACACATGTTTTTTTTAATTTTTCTTTGCGGAAAACCAACTTTCAGTCATGATATCCCTAAATGTTGGCTTTTCTTAAAATATTAATTTTTTGTATTTCAAGCTAAAAATTTACTCAAACTTTAAAAATAAATATATATATTAAACAATTACTTAGTTTTATATAATTTTCCTGAATAAAAAATTGGCACTTTTAGGACCGTTTTCTTCAAAATTATGCGACCGTTAAAGTGTTAAATCAAAACCAAGACTCGTCTGAAAAGACGATATGGTTTTCCTCTTGTAACCAGTTTTGTAGTTGGGAGCACCACTGTCACTGCACGTCCCCATGTTACAGTGCGAAGACAAGTTTCAACAATGGTAGTCGCTTAGACAGTCAAGGATGCCCCGAACTTCGTTGTACTATCGGTATGGATACTTGTATTGCTAACAATACCAATTTTATGACTGAAGGTCCATGATGGGAATGTATGGTTCTTCAATGCAGATCTGACAATATGTCTGTCCTCTTGGATGTTAGTGCCTGGAATCGTTTATTGACGTTCAGTATAGCGTATTTTACGGATTTTCTTCAATAAGAATTTATTTTGTTTGATTGAGGCTCAATATATGACAGCCTTCTCTTCCCAAAAATGTTATTTCTCACTCCATAGCCATTATCTTTAGAGGAATTTTCTGCAAAATTTTATCAGATGAAAACAATCATTTTTCGCCATTTTCTGGAAATATTTGATCATCTGTCTAGACGAAACATTAGATATACCAGAAAAGACTCAAATCCTAGAGAAAAAAAGTGTACAGTTGGAAACTCACTTTTATTAAGGGAATGATATTTTTATCCTACTGTGTCTGTGTGTCTGTGCTCTCAAAATTTAAGTCATCATAAGGGTTTTTTTGAACATCGAAAAATATTTGCAAAACGCTACTGCGTTTCATTTAACATCAAAATTTTGGATACACATTTTGTGCAATATCTATGGAGAATAAAATATTTGCAGACATAATGAAATGTTGTGTCTTTCATTAGGGTTGAAAAATATTTAAGTGCCGGAGTTACTTATAATTTGTTTAAAAAAATTTGAGTCGCCCATCCGATATAGTGGTTAGAGACGCTGACTGCTGTGTCGTAGGGCCTGGGTTCGAATCCCGGAGAAGACATGGATGTTTGTAAATATATAGTGCCTTCGCGGCATGGGGTTACTATAAATAGCCTTCGAGCAGCAAGTCCTCTCGTGAGATTGGTGGAAGGGGACGAGAGGTGGGAGTTTCCTGAACACCCCCAGGTATCCTCCTTCAAAATTGGGGAGGAAACGAGCCAAATCGTACTATCACCTATATGGTGCTCTAAGCTACGGCTAACGACAGGCGTCCCTTAGCCCTTTTCCATGATGAATTTCATGGGCCTCGATCTGGCCTTTGCCGATCAGGTGGTATCTATAACAACAAAAAAAAATAGAAAGTTATAGATAGAACGGTAACTGCGTTCACATAACAAAAAACTCCTTGAATCTAGCAAATAATAAGTTCATAAATTTTAATATGTTTCTTGAAAATATAAAATGGATTGACATAATTTACAATAAGTTATTTTTATTTACTGAAATACATTACAAACTGTATTTAAAGTATTTTACGTAATACTTCTTTTAATAAATGTTAGCAATAGAACTCGTCTAATATTAACGCATATACATTTATAGTGTACTTATTATATAGATGTGAGAGAAAAATTAAGTTAGAGTTTTTCTAAAGGTTAACAAATAAAAGAATAGAAAAACTGTTTCATGCAATGTAAAAAATTGTATCACATTCAACCTTTAACGATAATCTATAACAAGTTTTGTTCATTTATATGAAATGCATTAAAATGTAAATAAAGAAAAGTCATCATTTTTGTTACTGACTGGAGAAGTATATAGAAAAAGGTTCGCACGTTTAACTAAAATATTCTAAATATATGACTATCTTTTCCATTAATCATCTTCCCTGTATAAGCTTAACTAATAGTCATCTCTTTCTACATAATTTCTACATTCCTCCCAAAATATAAATATTCTATATGAAGTGCATTGCTTACTGAAATTATTCAAATGATTAGTGAGGACAGCATTATTGAATAAATAAAATAATAATGTATCATTAAGAGTTCGATCAACTATTGATTTTCACGCATAATTCGTTAAAGAAAGTTTCTTAAGTTTCGTTTTTTGTAAATTATATATTCTTATGAACGTTTTGTGGTTTTATAATTGTTCATTAAATAGTATGTTTTCATTCCATTATTGAAAAAAAATTCATCCATTCCAAAAAATGCATATTTCTCGCATACATATAATGAAAAATTGCAACTAATAATACGAAATTATCGTTTGCCAAACATATATCAAAAAGTATATCCTCAAAATCTTGTTCTAAATTTTAATTGATGGTGTGTTTATAGTAAAAAGAAAAGGAAGTACGAAATGTTTACTAGAAAGGATGTTAATAAACAATCTGCTGCCCAACTGATCAAAATGTCTGGTATAAAACAGGAAAGTTATCCTAATTCTTTTATAAACATTTCTATATATAAATAAGCCAATAAGTAATTCTTCAAATATGTTAAATTTAATTAAAAAATATGTATGATGGTCTATTTTATTTATTTTTGAATAAGATAAATTAAAAATCATGAAGAATATTTAAAATGACTATTGAATTATGTTCCTTAATTCGTATACTTCTTTAAAATTCTTCTCAGTATTATTTTCATTATTTTAAACTATTTTTTTAACCATTTTCTGAGTAGTACTTTTGACTCAGGGTGGTTTTTTTTTTTTCGTTTTCTTCATTTAAATTAACAAAAAATCTTTCTCAAATATCACAAAATCAATCTTTTACTTTTCTTGTGTTCAAACATTTCTTAGTAAGAATTTCTTCAATCTAGAGGTCATGTAATACATACATGTAAAGATGTACAAAATCATCAAAATATTTTACATCATTTCTTTGATTGTATTCCAATACATGAATGCATACAGTGGACTAATATGTAGTCCCCCAATTCAAATACATCCGAATTTTAAGAAATTATGATTTATATCTAAGCGAAAGATCCTAGCGATCAGCCTCTTTAATGAACTTGAACAGTAATTCACGAAACAGTAAAGAGTTTTCAAACTAATTTGTTCTGATGCAGCGGTTCCTAAAGTTTTGATCGCCGCGATCCCCCTTTATGTATCAACCCGTAATCGCATACCCCCAAGATTTTGAACAACCCTCCCTGACTCCTAAAATATGACTGGATGATGCAAATGTTTCTCAACAATCTTAAGACTACCTCTGCTACTTATGGAGCCATGTTTATCACTTCTTTTTTCCCCTTCATTGGGGCAACTTAGCGATCTAGTCTAGAATGACGATCTTTTTTTTTCCACAAGGCCATTCAGAGGTCGCAATAGGAGGTAATCTTTACATTAAATGAAAGACCTTCATAGACCCCCTGGAAAAAGGTTGGGGAATCCGGGGGTCCGTGCTCCACAGTTTGAAAACCGTTGCTTCAATGAATTCAATTTAATATTTATTCAATTATTACTATTAGCTCACACTCTCTATTTATTTATTTATCTTGGTGGAATTTTCAATCGTTAATAAAATACATTTTAAAGCTCTCAATTGAGCTGAAATTTTATGTACATGATTATTTTGGATTACAATGCAATAATTTTATTATAATTAAAAAAATTAATTGATTAAAACTAGTTATTTAAAGATATAAAAATACAGCCAAGTTGGCATCATTTTTGGCGATTGGCGATCATTTTGGCGACTTAGCGATCATTTTGGCGACTTGAGTCAAAACTTGAAAATGTTTTTTTTTTTCTCACGTCTTAAAGCATTCAGTTGAACTGAAATTTTATATACACGATTATTTTGGATGACACAATACGATACTTTAATGATAATTAATAAAATTAATTACCACTTAATGTAGTAATAATGTCCTATGTATATGCATATTTATATTAATTGTAACTATTTAATAAAAAGTAGCTAAAATAAAAATTTTCTTTGGTGATCTAAGTAGAAATTGACCTAAAAAAATTTTTTTTATATTACTTGTTTAAATTTATGTATTTATTTTCTTTTATAGAAAGTATTCATCTATTTTAAACTCGAAACAAAACGTTTTTCGTAAATCTACATCATTTAAACATGTTTAAAAATCAATAATGATAATCTTACATCTACCACAAGGGAGTAAACTGTTCGTTTTTATTTACAGATATAATCAATCTCTTGCAAGTACAATGTTATGAATGACAAGAGTAGGTTCCACAAAACTGATTTCTTGTTAACTCACTAAACAATTATATGATACATTTTATATTTTTCTCGTTGTATTTAATCTATTTTGATGGTAGTTTTTCTCTAATATTATATCTAATTTGCCTTACCCACCCGTTTTGCCGGATATTTTCTGATATTTATGATTATATATTGTTTTTAAATTACTGTTATCTGTCCTAGAATTAAGCTTGTAACTGTACTGAAGGTGTCGTCCACGTCACTTTTTATATTACTTGTTTATATTCTCCATTTCGATATTAAAAATTAAAATAGTAAATTGTTGCTTATAAACAGTCATTCAATTTTTTTAAAAACTTTAAAGAGTGGGAATTTTGAAAAGTTTGCTTCAGATTATATAAGTATTTAAAGTTTCATTTTCCTACATATAAAAAAATTTACATATTTGGAGTCATAAAAAATATTGTTTGACAGAATAAGTCATTCTTCTATGTTAATGTATTTTTGCACCATTTGATTATAAATAAAAACAATCACTGCCAACAAAATTCAATTTATTTTTAACGGAGCTACTCAAGTCTTAAGTTTCCATTAAAACAATCTCTGCTTTAACAGAAAGTTTTAGAGGAATATAGATGCCTCCTTCAGTCAGGAATGCGAACCTCCCTTTTCTAATTCGAAAAGAGAATGGTATTATTCCTCCAGCTTCTGATTGATTGCTAGTCCTGCTTCGAGCCGCATCTTTCTTCGGCTGATTGCGTGTTATTATTCGGGTTTTAACATTCCATTATGAGGAATTTGAACAGTAATTCACTAAACGGAGAAGAGCTTTCAAACTAATGTGTTCTAATGGATTCAGTGTAATATTTATTTTTATCTTTTCAATTTCACGATGTTCGAAGTGTACATTAAATAGAGAAATTTCTTATTGCACGTTAACAAATCAAAAAAAGTTTTTAAAAAGTAGAATTGTTAGAATAATTTACTGAAATCAAGAATTTTACGTTTTTATTTTATTACAGTTCAAATTAACTGGGTAGTTAGGTGAAAATATTCTGTAAAAACTAAAGTTAGAAAAAAAGGTGTTTTTTGTAATGATTTAAAATACTTTTAATAGCATCAACGATCATAACAATAATTCTGTAATAGGCTTATAATAAATACGCTCTACCCCGTTGATACAATCTTACACTTATAATAACATAAAATAGAGAAAGAGATGGAAGAGTAGTACACTATTTACGTAAAATATATATTTAAATTTATGATAAAATATGACTATATCTGTTTCATGTAACAATAAAATAGTTATCAACTGTTGATATAATAGGTAAGCAGAGATCACAATTGTTTGGTTACCTATTAAATTTTTTGAACATTAAATGGAAAGAGATATTTTTAAATGTGACCAAGAAACACACATGATGTTTTACATATTGTTGATATCTCGACATTGCAATTGACTGAATGCTTACCTGAATAAATGGATAAATTATTGTATGTTGATAAATTATCATAAACCTATTTTACATTCTTCTCATATTCACATGCTGCTTCATTTGGGTTTTAACTGTCTTAAGGTTATATATTAAAAGTTTTAATGAATTAAAATTTGTAATATTGAACACTGAAATCTTTTATTAAATTTTCTCTCCGTTAGGGACAACAAATCTACATTACTGGCTACTAAAATTGCTACACCAGAAAGAAATGCAGGTAAAAAATTGATCTTTATTGGACAAATATATTGTACTAGAAAAACAAGTGATTAAATTTTCAAGAAATTTGGTTGCATAGATCCTGAGAGTTGTTACCCAGAACAGCACTTATACACCTGGGCATTGAGTCAAACAGAGATTGGATGGCATGCACAGGTACAGATGTCTATGCAGCTTCAACATGATGCCACAGCTAATCAACCGTAGTGACTGGTGTATAGTGACGGGCCAGTCACTCCGCAATCATGGATCAGACATTTTCTATTGGCGAGAGATCTGGTGAACGTACAGGCCAGGATGACAACCGAACATTTTCCGTATCAAGGAAGGTCCGTACAATACCGACAACATGCAGTCGTGTATTATCCTGCTGGAACGCAGGGTTTCTCAGGGCTCCAATAAAGGGTAGGTCCAAGGGTCGAAACAAACCAGAAATGTAACGTGCACTGATCAAAATACCATTAAAGCGAACAAGAGATGACCAAGGCGTATATAAAATAGCATCCCATAACATAGCAGCAGCCGTAGTCTCCAAGCTGAGAGTCCATGCTGTTGCAAACATCATCGAACTGTTCGTGCAAGAACTTATTGTCTTGCAAACGACACCGATTCTTGTCTCGGGACTCATGACGTAGCTGCAAGATCCATTAAAACCATGAGGAGAACATGCCTGCATTCTCGGTTTCTGGTGATAGGGGGCCTTTGAGATCCAACAAGGCGACCCGTATTACCGTCATGAACCCATCGATTCAATATTCTGCTATCAGTCATTGGATCTCGATCTAAGCGAGCAGCAATGCTGCGATACGATAAACCGCACACACAATCCCGGTACGCTACAATTTGACCTTTATCAAAATCAGAAAATTGTTGGTACGCATTTATGCTTCTTACACGAGGCATCACAATGACTTTTCACCAGGGAACTAAGTTCAAGTGCAATTTGTATACGAGAAACCGGCTGAACAATATCCTCAATTAAAAACTTTATAGGTGTCACTACTGGCACCTGCTTTGTATGAATGCGCTGAAAAGCTAATCATTTGAATATCACAGCACCTTCTTCCCATCAATTAAATTTCACATCTGTAGCATGTCGCTTTCTTGGTGTAGCAATTTTAATGGCTAGTAGTGTATATGCATAAAGGAGAAGAGCGACTCCCTCTCAGTCGCTCATAACGATATCTCCGGAACTATTAGTCCTACAGACTTGAAATTTGGTCAGCAGGATCTTTTCAAGGAGTAGAGATCTTCTAAGAGCGGATTTTAAGAAAATCAACCCCCAAGAGGAGAGGTGCCGGGGCTTAAGAGGCGTTATAGATAAATATTTCCTTTTTGTAAAGTACTAGACGTACAGACTTGAATTGGGTAGGTAGATTCCTTTTGTGAAATAGAGATCCACTATAAAATGGAATTTACGAAAATTGTCCCCCAAAGGGCGTTACGGGCTCTTAGGAGAGTTATAAATGAACTACATTCCCGTATTTGAATTATTAGACCTACCGACTTAAAAACTGGTAGGTATGTTCCTTTCATGGAACAGAGGCCCCCTAAGAACAGGTTTTGCGAAAATCGTCCCCAAGATGGATTGTGAGGGATTAAGGGGAGTTATAGAAAAATAATTCCTATTTCTGAATTGAACCCACGTACTTGAAATTTGTAATGAATGTTTCTTTTGTTGAATAGATATCCATTGATTTTACGAAAATCGACTCCTATTGGATGGAGTTGGGAGTAATGCGGCGTATTCATGAAAAAAAGTCCCACTTTCAAATTACTAGGCCTACAAAAATAAAATTTAATACGCATATTTCTTTTTTTATTAGTAGTATTATTTGAAATTCACTGAGATCGGGTCTTTCGGAAATCCAACCTCAAATGCGGTTCCGAGGTTTATTGATAAAAAAAATTCCGTTTTTAAGCTGTTAGATTTAGACTTGAAATTTGGCAATCATGTTTATTGGGTTGAGTAGAGATCCACTAAAAATGGGTTTTGTGGAAATCCATTTTAGGGCAGGAGAGGTTGGGGGCGCGTAAAAGATAATTTTACTTCAATTAGAAATTATTATTCAGAACTTCTGTCCTTTTGAAATCATGAGTCTATCTTTTTCTATATAACTGAACGCTTAATGTTATGATTTAGATATTAATAATACATATTTATAAAAAAAGTATGCAGTCATACAACATTTTGAAATACCCAGCGAACCGCACGGGTAACGGCAAGTTATCACTATAAGGTACAACTTCTTCATAAAAGCAGGAAAACAGATAATTTTCAGTAAAATTCTGAAATGTTTAATTAATTTTACATGGCCTGAAGAGTCAAAAACCTTGATGCATCATTAACTAATTATTTCATTATTATTAACTACTGCTCATTATATATGAGCGCAAGTAAATTTTATTTAATATTAATGGTCACTGGAAACGACCTCTACACTCCGTGTACACTTGTGACGGGGCTTTCATTTGTGTTTTCTTTTAACAGTCCTCTTGGGGTTCTTTGAGGCAAGAATGGCAATTCTTTCCAACCAACTCTGGAAGAAGAACCTGATTGTGCAAATTAGGAATCATTTCGGGTAGTGGCTATGTGAGGTCTATGTCTAAGTGTGAAAGGGATTAAGATAACGTTTAGAAGAATACCAAGTCCGAGAATTAACCTACCCGTACCTGTACATCCAAGCTAAAGGTGGATACGAAATCAAAAGATACTGAACGCCAATTGCAACGTCAGTTAGGACTGAGGCTTCAGGTGTTTAACAGTCCTTTGAGGATTCTTAGCAGAATGCAATTCTTTCAATCAACTCTAGAAGAAGAACCTGATTAGTAAATTAGAATCATTTCGGTAAAGTGGCTATGTAGGTCTATGTCTTGAGAGGATTTAAGATAACGTTAGAAAATACTCAAGTCCAGAATTAACCTTAACCTTGTACCTTATATTCAAGCTAAGGTGTATTGATAATCAAAAGTTGAGATCAATTCAACTAGTTAGACAGAAAAGTAGCTGTTACCGATTAGCGGATCTGCGTTTTTACTAAGGAAAGGCGTGTATTAGTGAGATAGAATTAATCTTAAGTTAGATATATTTCAATTTGCATTATTTGTAATAGAGTTAAATTTCATTCAGATCCTAATTTGATTATTACATTTTGTGTATGTGATTGTTAAATCTTAAACAGATATTAAGATTGAACGATTTGCGTGATTCTTCGTTTTTTCCTACAGAAACAGGCGCAGATAATGGAAAAGGTACCCACGGGCAGGTGCCTCACACACTTAATCAACATTGATTTTAAGGTATATTTTTAGACACGTAACATTTGATGTTTTAAATTAGGATTTGATATTTTTATCAGAAATATCTCAAGATATGTTAGAAATTTCAATCTTCAAATATTTTGGGAGATTTCTCGCAACTAATATATCTGTATGGATAAAAAATTTCAGACTTTTCACAACAAGAAAAAAATTATAAGTCCTAAAAGAAAAGAATTACAGAATTTTTCTCGAATACTTCAGTTATTTTTTTTTTCATAAAAAACTGCCACCTTTTGAAAATGTTTTTGTTTCCTAAACTATATTTGGGATATTTTGAAAGAACCTGAAACAAATCATTCTCAGAATTGATAGATTTTTATGAAACTGTTTGATAAAATATATCATCAAAAGAAATATTCACTTAGCTGTCAGAGAAGTTACTTTTACAACAAAATTCTCTTTTTACCAACAATAGGATTGTTATGCTAGTATTCGTTGTGACAAGAAGCCTGTCATCAGCGTCTTCTGTTTCCATTTCACAATCCTTTTTGTAAGATAAAAGCAATCTATAAATGTTATTGTGTCTTTCACAAAGTCAAAAACTTGAAAGAAATATTACATGATGTCTATGAGCAATAAAATATTCATACATTTGTTTTCGTTTCAGTGTTGCAATAAAACGTTGTCTTCATCATTGTAAAACATACATATGGGTGGATACCTTATATTCTTTTGATTTTAGAATTTTTTTATATAGAGATTGAGAGAACTACACATCTTATAAAAAAACACTCATAGATTTTTATAAAAGTTAGTTCATTGAAACTTGGTAATCTGTACGTCGTGTGGAAGTTTGGATCGTAGGGTGCACACACACACAGCAGTTCAAGTATCGTCCTTATCTCTACACCGAAGTTCAAAATTACGAGTTTCTTTTTGCCTATAGGCCTCGCGTCTGCATGCAACATTAGTAAACAATTACTAAAACTTAATTTATGGAAACGACATGACACTTCGAACAAAGCTGAAGAGAAGAAGTATGCTATTTCTAATATTAGTTGGAAAGTGTAGATGTAAAGGAAAAGGGGCCGCATTCTTCCCTTAAACATTCCAAAATTCTTCATTATTTATCATCTTTGCCTGCATCAGCTAAACTAATAAATTCCTCCTCTCTTTCCATAATTTATGGCATTCCTTCTAAAATTTCCAAATATTCTACATGGAATGCATTACTTAATGGATTTATAATTAAATAAATGTTTTCTAATCTTATTGAGAAATGATGTCCTCAATAAGATTCAAATTGATAATAAGATGTAATGCTAAAAGAAAAAAATTAGGGAATATATTGTGTTTTATTTCATAAAACAATGTCTTTCCAGAACGTGTATATTAAATTAAATTAAATTAGTTGTTTTGTTATATACATAATTCCGTTAATACTCATTTTTAGCATCATATTTTCATATAATTCTTTACAAAAAATAAAGAGATGCTGTTATCAATATGACTGATATTGTCACTCCATATGTAAGTGATGGTTCTTTGTATGACATGAAATGATGTAAGGATGTGAAATCACTATTTGCTAAGCACGTCTTAATTCAGGGAAGATTGTATACATCATTGGATGAACGTAAGCTTGGAGTAAATTCCAACAGACTTGGGTTGTTACCTAGTCCATCATAGTGCCTAATGGTACCAAGCGATGTTAAAAAAAGCAGATCACACCAAGAACATCCATTTCTACATTGCATGTTGTTATTGCTCATGCCACCTGTCTGACGAAGTCAGATCGAGGCCCATGAAATTCATCGTGGTAAGGGGCTAGATGTGCGCCTGTCGTTGGCCTTAGCCTTGAACACCATACAGGTAACAGTACGATTTATCTCAGTGAAATTCCCGAAGGGAAGGAATGAATGTTGCCAGAGCCTATAAGACAGGTTGGACTTATTACGATAGACAGCGACACCACCGATCTCCACCTCCACAATTTAGGCATGGAACTATAGGGGTGGGAAATATTCTCCAGCCGCCTGCATTCGTGGTTTCAGATGTGACCACCCACAAGACTTTCTTATTTAACTAGCACGCTCCATGTGTACTCCAAGGGTATTTGGTGGCATCGGGCATCGAACCCAAGCCTTCCGGTCTGGAGTCCGATGCTCTAACCACTAGGCTACTCACGGCCCTCTATATTCCATACCTGGAATAAATAATGATTAGAGGCCGTCAGCTAAAAGCTCAATCTCCACTACCATACGAAAGTATAGTTCGTTGATGGAAGTGCAAAGGATAAACTAGTTGTTCTTACTGGTTTTGCGTCTCCCGATGAGACAACAATTTATGGTCGAGCGCCTTGAGTGAATCAAAAACGAAGCTCATCAAATGAGTTCTTTGCAAGGTGCTATATTCTTTACTATCAAATTTTACAAGGTTTATAATTGCCTTAGTTGGTTCTTAACTTGACACGGAAGTTTATCGATGGAGGGTAAGAGTTACAGTAGAATAGTGAACAAGTAGTCCCTAAAAATTTCTTCAACGTGAAATTGCTACGCTTGAACACTTCCTGTGATACAGTATAAAAAAAAGACAATTAATCTGAACGAATTAAATATTTCCAATCATAAAGATTTCAGTAAGATTGCGCATTTTTCCTCATTGACTTATTTTTTACAATGATATCAATATTGATGAGTTTGCATTTTGCAAAACGTCCATAAAAATCATTTGTAAAGATCTTGCTAAACGTTCCTGCTTGGTATGAGGTGTTCTCAACTAACTGTTTAAATCTTCTAATTTGGTAAACTGTGAATTTTCATGTTTGGGAAATAATTTGGGTCATTGCTCATTGATCACTATTTGATAGCTTTCTCCTTTGTATATCTGAAATAAAATCAACTTATAAAGATGATACATGCGTGTGAAACAATTGGAAGACATTGATGTCTAGGTGAATTTAAAGTTCAGAAGACCTCCTTGTTTCTTATTATTATATTAAAATGTCATATCGCGTACTCACTTCTAACTTTTAACTTAATAAAATAAGTAATTATTGAAATATCTGTCGTAACATAATAATGGCTTCTCCATCCCTGCTGCTTTCAGATTACCCTTGAAAAGGTTATTCTAAGTTAATTTTTTACCGAAATATTGTATTTAAATAATTTTTTGTCAAAATGTCCTTAAAACAATTTTATACATGTATTCCAATCTAAATGATTCTAAATATCACGAAAATTATCCATTTATGCGCTTTTTTAAAACCACGATTCCGAACGTAGTCGGATACCCTAAACTGAAGTAATAACTAAGAAGTAACCCTAACTCATTTTAAAGTTACGTGTTACTGTCCTAAACTAGAATTAATCAAATAAGTAATTGTAAATCCTATATTTGGTCAGCCTTTTCATATGGATAAATAAAAGTGTGTTCCTTCTATTCGAAATTTAGCTCCTCATGTTTGTTTACATCAAAATTTAAAACACTGCAACAAAAATCTTGCCACAAGAATTTCTACTCTCCACAAAACTCTCGAAAACGTTCTTTCGAAAATTGTAACATCAAAGACCAGTAGTCTCTTCAAAGCACTTTCACTTTTCGAAATCAGAGCTTCAGAGGAATGATGGCAACATCTTGGAAAAGGGAAATGTAACATAAAAGGGTCTCTCATTTTAGAGAAAGTGGCGTTCAGACCATAAAATGTTATTCCCTGATATCACAGTGAACAATTCTGAAATGAGTTTTACCAGAAGAATCGATCGAAACGTTCAAAAATTTTACTATTGTAGAACATTTTGGAATCTAACGAAAATTTAGTGTTTCTTTAATCATTGGCTGATATTGAAATCAGAAATTCATACATTTTATTGGTTGAGTGAGAATTGTATTAACATCGCACTGTAAAGCAACACGAGGGATATTGGCGACAAAACTCGTAATTTTGAACCCCTGTCAAATGACGAGGACGACATCTGAATTAGCACACCACTCTCCTAGCTATTACACCACACTAACGAGAGGACTGTAAGCCACAATAGATGTAACGGATATGTGCCCCTCTACACTTTTGCATTGTAGAACTGTAGCATCGAGGGAACGATTTCAGTTTCATTTCCGTATTTCCCGTTGGTGTGGTGTGGTAGTTAGGAGAGGGGGGTGCCAGCTCAGGTGTCATCCACGTCACTTGACCATGGTTCAAAATTACGTGGTCCGTCGCCAAAAGCCCTCGTGTAGCTGAACAGTGCGACGTTAATATTCAATCAATCAATCAATCATTTCCGTAACAAATGTAATAAATTGTTTTGTGTTTATAAAAATACCTGAATGAAATATATAGTTAAGCTATTCTGCAAATATCAATATCAGATACATCTATAAAGCAAAGTTTCCAACTAATTCAAGGAATTACTTGAAGCAATTAGGACAGTTACTAATAATCCTTACTTGACCACTCAAAACTTTTTCCTGCAGCCACTTCGTAACGGGTCTATTCGCGTTCTCCTTACTAATAATCCTCTTGTGGAATAATGGGTCTTTAAATATTATTTTATTGAAAACGTTCCTCCGAAAAAAACGCAATTTATTCAAATCAAAGCTTGTATTTAACTCTCAAGCTCGAAGAGAAGAGGTTAGAAGCTAACAGATAGTAAGTAGTGATTAACGTAAAGCTAGGCGAGGGCGCTTCGTAGATTATTTGATTAATATTAAGATTGACGATTTGGTTAATCAGTTGTTAAATTGGATTTGGTTTGGTTTGAATTAGAATAATTAGAAATTATCTTCAAATATAAGAAGGTGTATTGCCTTTACGTTCTAAGTGTAAGTGATCCGATTTACTATTAAATCTTCTGGTATCATCGTCTACCTCGATATTGATCCCATATTTATCAATTGGTGCATTTCTTAAATTGGGTTGTTGAAATTTGTGACGTTGTTGAGAATTGTTAATAAATTGAATTTGTCTTAACTATGGGTCATGTGATGATTCCCAGCGTGGGAACCAAGAGCTGTGACGTAATTGTTAATTTCCAGCCACACATCTGTGAATCGGCGTCTTTGTGGAAACAATCATCACACGTGCATTCCGCACTTGTATCTCGAAAATTATAGCATGGTCCCGCCCTGAGGCCTCCCCCTCAACCTTTTGACATCACGAAGGACCCTTTCCCACCACTAGCAGGATGTAACGGGGTGCGAAAAGGGCGCCGGCCCTGATCCCCAAAGAGAGATGGAGAACCAGAGATGTTTTGAAACCTCGAAGTGAGCAGACTCCCCGAAAAGAACTCCTCTCTCACAAACCACATTATCTCAACTCTAATAATCTTTTAATAAGTTAAATAACTTCAATGTATAATTTGTAAATATTAGCTGTGACGTAAATAACTAAATGTTTAAATTCATCAATATCCCGCTACCGTTATTTATCTCAAATGTTACAGTCATCTTTCTTCTGACCCTTTTTCACTAATAGATGGGACCGCCCATCCATTACAATTTTATTAAAGAATGTACATAATAACACACCCCAAAATCACATGAAATATGGCATTAACGACTAGATGTTGACCTTTTCTCTCTTAAATCACTCTATGCTTCATTATCTTCGATGGCAAGCAATTATTATCTACGCAAAATTCGATTTTTTCCATTGATGGAGCACAATAACACTAATTTCTCCGTTAAAATAGATTCCACTTAAGCAGGAAATCAGGCTATAAAAGAAAATAGATGTATTCACTAGTCAGAAATATGAAGTCAATTCGAAAGAAGTGTGGTGTTACTCCTCCGGTTCTGAAATGACTAAGAAATCATGTTTTCCAAGTGCATCTGTCTTGGATGATTGCACCATTATTCAGGGGAGGGGGGTAACATTCCATTAGAATAGTAACTCCCTAAATGGAAAAGAGCTTTGGAACTAATGTACGTTAATGGATTGTAATTTGGATATTTATTAGGATTTTCAATTTCTATGACTATCCGATGGTGCGTAAAAGAGCGAAAGCCGATTTTAGTTTAAACGCCAAAGGTTTTCAAAGTGAAATTGTGGCATGAAATTTAATTTGAATCCAGAGTTTTCTGTCTTTATTTTTCTATTGTTTCAATTAAGTGGTGGTATTATTCAGGGAACAAACGCAATTTACAACGAAACTGTTTTAATTATAGTGACTTCAAGTACATGAAACTGTAAATACAATGTCTCGCAACTCATATTTCTAGTTAGAAATAAACCTTGAACTCTCTACATTTCATTATCGAATAATTAAGAATATAGTGATATAAATAATTATAACATTATAAATAAGTTTATACTGGATTATTTTTTGTTATAAATAAGATTATGTTAGATTGTTATACGTAATAAAAAATAAGATATTAGATTGTTATATGTTATAAATTTGATTATATATATATTAGAATCTTTACAATAAAAACAATGAAAAGAAATACTTTGATGTATGAAAGATATTTAATTTAATAACAAAAATTTAGATTGCAGATAGTTTGAATTTATCAACTAGCATTTCTCATTCATACAGTAGATTTAAGCGATCTTACAGAGAATTGATGATTTTCAATCATCCAATGAACCTTTTTTAACCTTTAAAAACATTTGAGAGTTTTATCAAAGTAGCTAAGCAAAACTGATGACGCTTAATAAAAACTGTTTATTATTCATAAACTTGATTCAAATTGAATGCTCTTATCACAAAATACTTTTTTTTAATTCTAAAGCTGGGTACAAAAGACAATGATATGAAAAATGAACAATTAAAAGACAAGAAAGAACAATAAAATGACAGAGAAAAGTCTAAGAACCTATTAGGTCTCTAGCTTCCCAGTAGCATTCCCAAAACTTTGGAGCATAGCGTAGGGCAGCACATTGGTTAGGATTGCAGAGCACACGACATGGGTCATACACACAATAAGAACTTATGTAAAATATTGTTACGTAGATCCGGGTTCGAAGATTTTATGCAAAACAATCGCAAAGAAAATTAAACAGTTCTTTCAGAGCAATGTGAATTTATTATCAAAAATCCAATCCTTTAAATACAGGAATCGGCAACAATATTCTCAGAGTAAATCTCCGAAGGTTTTAACACCTTCAAAAGCACTCAAACACGATTGTTAGTGTTTAAAAGTACTCACATGTAAAAGATTATTCACAGGTTTAGCCGAGCTAATCACTAGTCAAAACAATCCTCACTATTCGCTGGTTAAAATCGGAATGACTGGTTGCGGCTGGCACTCTATTTATAGGCACAGCAGAAACTTCCAGAAATATAGCCACTCGTGTCATCGAGCGTGATGTTAATGGAGAGATCCACTACTTTCGAGAAGAATCCAGAGGGTTCCAAACTCACCAACATGGTCGCCAAAAGTCACCCAATTGGCCGCCAACTTGGTTGCCAAAAATGATACCAATTTGGCTCTACCGCCAAGATTTCTCCAAGTTCTCATTGAATCGCCATTATAACCTAAGGGGCGGTATTGCTTGTGAATAGTACAATTTTAACATTAAATAAATATAACATAGAGTAATATAAAAGCATTAAACACCCAAATACAAATTATTTACACCATTTACACGAAATTCGTAGCAATATAAATGCCTAGTAAGGCAGTCATGACCACAAGCAGGGTGGAATTCTGCTACAGTTCTCATTCTAGGCTAGATAGAAATATTTTGAAAATTATTCCACCTAGATTTCTATTAGTTCTTATTTGATAATTCTCTTTCCGTTATTCTTAAAAATTGATCTGATAAATGACTTTGCATTTTGAAAAGGTACTTCATCAATAGTGGTTTGAATAATCTCTGCACCTTTTTTAGCCACCTAGCTGACTTTTTTATTTTCCTCTAAGCCGCAGTGGGCTGTTATCCACTTAAGTTAAATAGATTTATTTTTGCCAGATAGCTACCGCAAAAGAGATTGACAATTCCGACTAGGGGCTATATATGAAATCTAGTAGTTATTTGCCACCAAGGTGGCCTTCGAGTCCGATAAAATAACTACTCATGAAAAATGGTCCAAATGGCATAGAAGTTGAGCCAGTACAACTTGTATGGCCTCAACCTCACCCTCAAAATCAGATCTAGCTCGTCTCACTGGAGAAAAGAAACAAAACAAAAAAACTTCCGTAAACACCCGCTCCAAATTTATGTAGCCCTCCATCTGAGAGCCATCGGTATGCACTAAAAGTCAATATTTTCAGGGTAAAGATCAACCCCCAAATCCAGTGTTTAAGGAATGTTGTTGATATCAATGGATTTATATATTTCAGAAACAGTTTGAACATGTTACATCAATTACCACTATTAATTATTGAAACGTATTGTATTATTACCAATAGTCTCGTAAGCAAATTTTAAGAAAAAAACGCCGATAATTATTTCAATGGGTTGTAACTCTGAAAATAATGTGAATTTTTCAAAAATCATATTTGAGCCTCTGTACAGGGGTCTGAGCTGTATACAGGCAAAATATTATTATAATAGAAGCATTTTTCACAAAAGGAGAACATTTTGAAAAAAGGTTATTCTAAGTTAATTTTTTGCCAAAATATTGTTTTTAAATCATTTTTTTTGTCAAAATGTCCTTAAAGCGATTTTATACGTATATTCTAATCTAAGTGACACTAAATATCATGAAAATTATTCATTTATGTGCTTTTTTTAAAATCATGGTTCCGAACGTAGTCGGATACCTTAATAAATGTCGACTTTTCTAAAACATTGTGTTTTTTTCTTTTCCATTCCATACTTATAAAAATAATGTAATTTAAATCAAAATGCAAATCCTCCTACCATAATTTTAGTTTTGAAAACAAAGGATTGCGAATAAATGTATGCTTTACCTGTAATCAGAAACATAAATGTACGAGGGTGAGTCGGAAAGTAAGTTTCTCCCCTGTCGACTGTGGTCAGAGTTGTGTTAAAAATTCAAAACGAAGAAGGCGACATTAAAGATAAGACATAACTTTATTTTCCACATAAGTACCCAGTATATTGAGAATTTGTCATACCACTTGATAAGTTTCAAATTGCTATCCAGGAAAAACTCAGGGCCTTTGCAAATAGAAGATGTGCTTAATGACTATAGATGAACGACGAAACAGCTGGCTAACGCGCAAGACACCGATATTTTATTAGGTAGAGGTCGGCCGAGATCAAGCACATGGATTCGGAAAAAGTGACCTGGGCTTCTACGATCTGGCATTTTGTTTTGATGACAATGCGAGACCATACTCGGTGACAGCAATGGAAAACTATATCGCAACTCTTGCTTGGGAACGCCTATATCATGCTCCATACAGTCCTGATCTCGAACCAAAAGACTTTCATCTGTTTCCAACTTTGAAGAAGAATCTCGCCGGAAGGCGCTTTGTAAGCAACGCTGAAGTCAAACAAGCCGTTAGACGCTTCTTCCGTATGCAAAGACCTGAGTTTTTCCTGGAAAGCTTTTTGAAGCTTATCAAATGGTATGACAAATGTCTCGATGTACTTGGTACTTGTCTGGAAAAATAAAGTTATGTCTGTTCTTTAATGTCTCATTCTATGTTTTGTTTTTCACACACAACTCTGACCACAGTCGACAGGGGAAACTCATTTTTTGACTTACCCTCGCATGTAGGGAAATTTTAAAAAATTCAAAAATGTCTCCCGAAATATATTTTCATCTAAACAACAGAAATTTTGAAATATCTGAAAAAAAAATATGTGAATTAACTGCGTGATTTTGTCATGATAATCATTAAAATGTTTCACCCTTTTTAGTTTGTTTTAAGCAATACTTAACAAAATAAGGATAAGTTTAAATCAGAAATAAAAGTTTTTAAAGAGAATTAGAGATTTATAATTCTAATACTATATATTTACATATTTAAAAAACACATGAAATTACTTATGCAGAAACTTGTAAGTGATATACTTAATTATTTAATTTGCTCTCCCGTTTCTTAAAATGTGGAGGAATATTAATACTATTTAAAATTTCATCAAATAGTATCATATTTCTCTACTTAACTGGAAGTTGTAAAAAGTTGTTCCGGGTAGCTAATAGGTTTTATCTCTCAAACTTCATTAAATCTGCAAGATTATTTTTCTCCATTTCAATGTTGTTTTTTTAATGACTAATAAATGGAAATTCAGTTCTCGGCAATAATTTAAATGTGGAAAATGTGAAATAAATCATTACTATTGTGTGGAAAAGTAATTCAATATTAGTAAGATATTTGAATATTTCGATACCTATTAATACAGAAGTAAATAATTTATATGTAAAATATTACGACGACACACTTTGTTAATAGTGAAAACTGTTATTTTACCAGAATATGAAGTTATAAATAATTTCAAAATAAAAACCCATTAGCTTATAAAATAATCTTTATCTAAAATGCAATTAAAATCATCAGAGCATTCAATTTGAAAGCCTTGATAAATTACCCGTCAAATGCTTAAGATTGATTACAGATTAAGACAGATTAGGAAGATAAAGCAATTCATTGAGATGAATAATAGAGAATATTAATAAAACACGCAGAATGAAGTCTCTGTGATGCTCCTTTTTTCCAAAATTTGAAATTAGGTCAAATAATTTCTTTGAAATTAACTGACTAAACCTGCGGTTAAACTTTTTATTAATAATATGTCTTTCACTTCTGTGATGCGTCTATATTTATCTTGTCCTATAAAATATTTTCCTGTATAAATGTCTGTTGTATGAACCATTTATCATTGTCAACAGTTTTAATACACCTCAGAAAATTATACTAAAAAGAATACTAACTGTAGCACTTTTATTTGTGTGTGTGTGTGTTTTTCTACAATTTACATTAATATTTTGCTAATAAGATGAGGATATTCAGAATAAAAACTTTATGATTAGTCATTATTTTCTTTTTAAAGATATTTATGTATATAATTGAAACTTCGATGTAATTGTAAAAATTTCAAATTGCATTTTTCCCTTTATTCTCAATAGAAACAAACTGTTTGCACAAGCATTTTTTTAATTATCATTATTTTTTACTTTTGTGAACATACAATAATTATGAATTTGATTCCTGAAAACTATGTTAACTGATTACTAATATTTATTCATGGTACCAGAAAGTAAAATCTATAAGGATATATATATATATAATATATATATATATATATATAATATATATATATATATAGTCTAATTCTCTACAAACAAGAGATAAACATCCATCAGTCGCATTCGAAAAACACATAGACAGTAGGAAAATCACACAATGAAGGACACATGAGCAACCGAGATTAAAATTATAAAATGGATGCTGCAATATTATAAACATTGCTGACTTAGGACACAACTAATATATAAAATAATTTATATAAAAGTGGGGTTGAACATGTTTTTTGGCCCAACCTTCCCACTTTATGTAAAAAATACTGAGCAAAAACCTATTGAAAATAATGGATAGGAATATCTAAAGCCATTACAAGATTGAGGTAGCTTACCTAAAAATTGCACTTAAAAATGCAGAGCCCACGCTAAATCTGAGTGCAATAAATAAGTTATTGCCAGATTCTGGACCTTAATGCAGATTTAAATCATGTGAAGGGCTGAAGTGTAGCACTTAAAAGTATAAAAAGAATGGAAACAAAAATTAATAAGAGTTACACAAATTATAGCATAACTTTGATAACACTAGAGTAAATATGAATTAAATAATAATAAGTAATTTTTTCTAATATTAGAATATGGAGCTAACTGTAACTGGGAAATATGTATATTTATAGTAATAAACTATTATTAATCCAAGAGTTTTTAATCATTACTATTTCGAATAACTGGAGAATATATATATATATATATATATTATATGTTGGTGTGTTATTTTCGTGCAAAATGCTTAACTATTATTGTAATAATTACTGTTACAACAAATGGTTATTTTTTCTATACTTTCTCTATATTAAGTTATAATTTTTCTTATTCTTATGTGTATTTTGTTGCATACTTTTTCTTTAAGTGTGTTTGATTTATTGATTTTTGTATACATTTTTATACTATCCCAGAATTTATATTTCTTAACATTATGTTTTTAAATCATAATGGGTCTCCACTTTAGTCCAAGGACTTTTTTGTATCTACATTTGTTGTGTCTGGTGAATTCAAATTTCTTCCTGCTTTAGCACTGTAGCTTCTAGTACTTCTTCACTGTTATTTTATATTACTATGTATTTTTTCAGGTATTAATTTTGGCTGCGTTGCGCCAATTAATGCTAAAATATTTTGATATTATATGTTGGTATGTTATTTTCTGGCAAAATGCTTATAACTATTGTTGTAATAATTACTGTTACAACAAATGGTTATTTTTTCTATACTTTCTCTATATTGAGTTAAGTTATAATTTTTCTTATTCTTATGTGTATTTTGTTGCATACTTTTTCTTTTGTGTTTGGTTTATTGTTTTTTGTATACATTTTTATACTATCCCAGAATTTATATTTCTTAACATTATATTTTTAAATCCTAATAGGTCTTTAGTTTAGTCCAAAGATTTTTTTTGTATCTACATTTGTTGTGTCTGGTGAATTCAAATTTCTTCCTGCTTTAGCACTGTAGCTTCTAGTACTTCTTCACTGCTATTTTATATTTATATATATATATATATAATTATTCCAGTTTTTGGACTTAAAGTCTTGAAATTTGTTCCGTTCCATTCATGAAGTAGAGATACGCTACAGAAAGGGTTTTACGAATGTTGACCCTAATGGGCGTTGTAAGAGCTTAGGGAACTTTATAGATAAATGTTCTTGTGTTTTTGAAGAATTAGACCAACAGCCTTTAAACTTGATAGAACAGTAACTTTCATGGAGTAGAGAATTACTACAGAAGAGAGAAGGTTTTTGAAAACTGATCCCAAGGGGAATAAGGGGCGTTATAGATAAAAACTCCTGTTTTTGAACTGTTAGACCTGCAGATTTTTATTTGGTAGGCATGTTTGATTTGTTAATTATAGACTCCCTAAGAAATGATTTTACGGAAATCGAATCCTATGGGGATGAGCGGGGAACTACTGGGAGCATTGATAAAAAAAATTCCTTTTTGAACTATTAGACCTACAAGTAATGCGATTTAGTGCGTCTGTTTCTTTTGTTGAATTGAAATCCATTAAGGACGGATCTTATGAAACTCGACTCTCAAAGGTTACTCGAGCTAATTGTTTAAAAAATTCCTTTTTCGAGCTATTAGATTCAGACTTTAAAATTGGCAAGCATATTTATTCTTTTGAGTTGAGGCCCTCTAAAAATAAGTTTTGTGGAATTCACATGGGGACTTGGCTACGAGCGCGTAAAAGATAATACCATTTCAATTTTAGAAATTATTATTTTGAAGTACACTTATTTTTAAAAATCAAGAAGCGAGATTTATAAAAACATTTTTGAATACAATCGCATTCTTTAAGCTATTACTTAGATATTAGTAATTCATATATATAAACAGTATATATTCACACAATTATATGAAATATAACATATACATAATGACATCGTGACGAGTGACGTTATATTATAATTAAATAGAATATTGATGGAGCTTTTAGTTATTAAAATACGATTGGTGATTGTTGTACACAGGCAAAATTGATGAGGAAACTTGATAGTTTTTTACATTTTCGTTTTATTATTTTCCATGAAACGGAGGTTCATTTAAAAGATTCTAACCGGAAGTTCTAAAAGTCATATGACTTCCATGAAAAGTTCCGCTGCTTGGCTGACAAGCTGACAATTATCTTACGAGGAGAATTACCTAACCGCTAATCGAAAATCACTGACCATACAATTCTGAAGTCTTAAAATGACGATCAAATAATCCTGTTAGGTGGATATATATATATATATATATATATATCACTTTGAGTAAATTAGAACATATAGCTAGCTTATCTGGTTTTTACAAATTTTTTTCATATTTTAATCCTTTTTTTGTATATGAAATACAATTCCTGGAATTATTGATATTATAAAGTGTGATAATCATTGATGTGATTTGAAAAACGAGGTTTGTGATATTTCATTAATTATTTACCTTATAGATAAAAATCATTTTAAATACGAACAAAATTGAAAAGTATTTTCTCTAAAAAAAATCACTTATTAATCAACATTTAAACCTTTCTGATATACATAAGCAATCTAAAACTAACTGTCTTCGGTAACATAATTCTTTGGGTAATGGAAATAAGTTATTTAAAAAGAAATAGATATAATAAAAGATTCTATTTAATTTTATTCTTTTCAAATCTCACGCTCTTCTCCACATAGAAAAGAACCGTTTTTCTTAAAGATGAAAACAGCTATATATAAAAACTTAATCATTTGTTAAATTAAGTAATATTTTACTTTTAAGTAATTATTTTATCAAATTTTAAAAAAATTAATATAGTGTAATATCACGATTAAATTTAATTTCCTTTTGTCAATTTTAGCTCAACTTGTGAAACATTTTCTCCTTCAGAGATTTTGCCTTTTTTTAAAATTAATATTTATACTTAAAGGGATAAGCACATAAAATTGAACAGCTAAAAATAACAATATGTGTATTATTGTTAGATGTTAAGAATTGGGATTTATTTTCTACGTGCTTCTATGATGATGAATTTATCTACAGTATAATTAGTAAATTCTAAATACAATATATGTAAATGTAATTAAAAAGGGCTTTAATATCGCCTTTTTTTAAAAATTTTAAAATTTTTAAAAAAACATTTGTTTCCTCTTCCTTAACGCTTCAGTTTTTCCACAGAAAAAGTGCTTTTCTCAAAATAAGAGAATTTTGAAACAGCTACAAACCTTTTACCAATCTAAAAACATATCAAATGTAATTTCGCAAAAATAAGACACAAAATTTTCGTTTCATTTTTTCTAGTAAAATAAAAACTGATTTTAAGGAATACTTTTTCCCAAGCTCACAAAAATGGTCTGGATTTTTAAAATTATTTACCTAATCAAAGCGCTAGAACTGAATGTTTTCATTTTATATATTTACTTTCTTAGAAACAGTATATACATCTTACACCCTGTAATCTTGTTACATCCAGCGACAAAAGTTTAATCATGGGGTGAAAATCTTAAATTTCCCCAAACGAAGGAAAACTTTATTGGTTTCTTCAAGATAAAGAAATAGGTTATATTATATATATATGCGTGTGTGTATGTATGTATTAACAAAATTCTTTGCACTGATTTCTTAGTTTACTTAACAGCTTAAATGAATAAAGACGAACACGTACTTTTCTATGAATCTTAAAAAGATGGAAGTTTTCTTACCAAACACGTGAAAAAATTTTATATTTTTTATAAAAGATTATTATTTTTATTTTTGAAAATTCATGTGGATGCTTAGAAATGAATGCGGATGAGGTAAAAGTCTTGCAGTTTTATTTTTTAATTATTTAGGATTTCAAAATCTTTGCACACATACTATTGTTTTTATGTTTTTAAACTATCCTAGCTATATATATATACTTTTCAGTCATGGTTCAGTATTATTAAAATTTATTTTTACACATGCGTGAGTAATATTGTTCATTTTATTATATTTTAAATATGAATCCCAGTGGCTGAGTAGTAACGTATCGTTTTTCTACGATACAGGTCCGGGGCTCATTCTCAGGGTGGGCAAATTTGACTCAACCTTTCATCCCTTCAGTGCGTCGAGTACCAATTTTGCTTGAGAACTAGGGTTCACGTCAAAGAGGGTAAGGGTTTCACGACAAACTGCCCACTTGACCGGAACATCTTCCCATACCCCAGTGTCCAAGATCATGAAAACGCTGACAAGCAAAGTAGGTGAGCCTTTTGGTGTGTTGCGCCACCGAGTTTAGTTTAGTTTACATTTTAAATATATACTGCAATCCTGTTCTTTGCAATAGCAAGTAAAATTTATGGAGTAAAACATTTCTTCTTTAGAAATTTGCCGTACTATCATCCGTGTAGACAGGCTGACTTACTCTAAATTTTACTTTGGCTTGGTATGGAAATTTGGAGAATGGAAGCCTAACGGTGTCGTCCTATTCACTTGGCCGCTGTTCAAAACTACTAGGGTTTTCAAAAATAGCCTCATGTAGCTTCAAAGTGCTATGTTGATAACAACAAAACCAAATTTTGTCTTATTCTATTTATTAATAAAATAAACTATGTTTCAAACACATTCAACTTCACAACATTTTTCAATTTTATTCGTTACTTAGTTTATCTTCTTCGTCTCTCTTCCAAAAAATGTTTAAATATAATTCTGGCAGCAGTTAATTAAACTAAAAGAAAATAACACGCAAAATGAAAAATGAATCTAAAAAACTCTTAGTTATACTTTTATTTTTCCTCCTACACTGAACCCAAATCCAGTTATCAGTTTTTAGGGGAGAAAGTTACTATTACGAAGTTTCGATCCTTAATTGTAGCTCCAAAGCATCAAATATTGTTGAAAATGTCAATGTATCAAAATATATATATTCTTTGTACTCCAGTATTTACTTTTTTTTTTTTTTTAGTTACGGCGTGTTGACAACTCATGCAAAATAATTTGATCCTTCAGAAGAGGAAAAGATGTTTGTAAGTAAAGTATTCCACATTAAGGTATCCGACTACATTAGGAAAAGTGATTTTAAAAAAGCGCATAAATGGATAATTTTCATGATATTTAGTGTCATATAGATTAGACTATATGTATAAAATTGTTTTTATGACATTTTGACAAAAAAAAAATGATTTTTGAAAAATTCACATTATTTTCAGAGTTACAACTCATTGAAATAATTATCGGCGTTTTTTTCTTAAAATTGCTCCCCTCTGTTGTCGTTAAACAAGGATAAACCCACTTCAAAGTTATATATTTCAAAAATTTTAGTTGAACCTCTGTAGAGAGGTCTGAGCTATATACAGGCAAAATATAATTAGAATAGAAGCATTTTTCACGAAAGGAGAACATTTTGAAAATAAATTATTCTAAGAGAATTTTTGGCCAAAATATTGTATTTAAATAATTTTTTTTGTCAAAATGTCCTTAAAACAATTGTATACATGTATTCTAATCTAAGTGAAACTAAATATCATGAAAATTATCCATTTATGCGCTTTTTCAAAATCACGGTTCCAAACGTAGTCGGATACCTTAATTCAACATTTGCATAGCACGGTAGTCTTAAAAAGACCTAATGTGGTCGAAGGGTGGTCGAGTTTGTAAAAACTTCGGGTTTATTATTCAGAATGGGATAAAAGAAAAATAAGTACGAATATTTCCTCAGAAAATATTGTACTACACTTGTGCGTATTGTTTGCTTGAAAATACAACAGATACTAAACTCTCGAAATACCCTTAAACAAAGGAAAAGTACTTATTTTATGAAGGCATAGAGCATTTACTACACTGTTGGCCACCCAAAATGCTACACCAAGAAGGACAAGAGAGTTCACAGCGAAATTTATTTGGCAAATAACACGCTGCAAATAACAAATGATTAAAATAACAGCTTCTTGTGACGTGTGAAGGAAGACAAAAACACTATTTAGTACAGTCACCACCTTTGGCTGTAACCGCTGCCACACGCCTTGGCGGAGAATAAAAAAGACTTTGGATGTATCCTTGGGGTGCAGCAGTTCATACGGCTTCCACATATTGTTAAAGTTGATCTGGTGCAGAAGTGGGTGGTGCATCACGGGCCAGTCGTTGTGCAAGCATGGACACATTTTCTGATTGATCGGGAGAATAACCAGGACAAGGAAACAATGCAGTATAGTGGGTGAGTGAGTGAGTGAATATTAACGTCACACTGCTCAGCTAGACGAGGGCTTTTGGTGACGAACCTCGTAAATTTGAACCATGGTCAAGTGATGAGGACGACACCTGAGCACGAACAAACAACTTACTTCAAAATGCCAATCTGTTCTCCCCTTATGTAGCGATTGCGGGAGGCACTAAGGTCACCCGTGATGTGCGTCTGCTCTATAATGCTAACTATTTGCATACTTCATCGCATGATGTAAATTTCATAGGGTTTGCATGCTTCCTTCAGGGTATTGGATTTTCTATGACCAGGAGTGTGCATGAAAATGAAAATCCATGAACACGTAGTATACAGTAATTTAGCAGATCAGCATACCTCAGAAAAATACTTTATTAAGGCATAAAGCTATCTATAAGGAAAATTAAGTCGCTTGCTTTTCAAAAACTGGTTATTTTTTTTAAAGAAATGCATTAAGTCCTGCTGTGTATTCCGTACTGTAGTGCTTCTCAAACTTTCAATATACGCGACCCACTATTCAATCATCATTTTCATCATTCTCCATACAATAACAATGTATTGAATTCAATAATACTATACTTTGACACTAAAGCTGCAATACGACTTTAACCTCTTATGTGCCACCGACGTATATAAACTTCTCGCACAACTAAAGCATTAATCTTCTGGATGTATATATACGTCTTTCCGAAGTACGATCTTTTCTGTGCAGTGCTATACATAAAATTATTCCGAAGGCTTTGGAATGCAATAAAAAGTTCTTATCAGTGTTTGCGAATGAGTTACTTATTTCAGAGGATTTGCTTATTTATTTCTTTTCTCCTCATCTTAAAAAAACATCAAAATACGCTCGTCTACGTGGTAAATAGTGGCAATGAGGAGCGAATTGCGTAATTTTTAATCGGCAGTCAAGCAATTAATTATAAACCGTATAAATTATCAAGGTAAGTGTTAATACAAGCCTATGGGGGCACTGATAATTATCAAACTTGTTCTTAACTTAGTATTATCAAATTAATAATAAAATATACATTATACACACACATAAAGTACTGATACATTTATAAGTATATTATATCAGTGTAAATGCGTAATCTATATTTTATTATATCAGAAAGTATTTTGTCTGTTTACTTTCAGTAAATTAATAATTTTTTAAATAACCTTTTGTTTTCGACTTAAGTCCTTTACTTTAGCATCTTGTTTAAAATACTAGAGGGCGGTTTCGATAGTTTTTTGTCCTTCACTGTGTGATGTTTAGGTGTTTGTTCGGTGTTCTCAAAGCTAACGTCTTCATCATTTCCTGACATTTTTTCATAAACTGAGACACAGCAGCAATAATTTCTGAATTGAACATAATGTTTTTCGATCTACAAGGATGTGGTCGAATTATCCGGTCTGCCGGTTATCGAGTGCATTATGTTATGAGTAATGTAATGTTCATATCTAAAAATTTCATTATTCCCCATTTTTTTATGTTTCAAAATGTAATACAAATATACAATTTAATTCATTTATATAACGTTTTTAAATTGTCTTTAATAAAATATACATTATCAATAAATTAAAAAAAAATTCATTTAATGTTTTCATTTCATTTTAATTAGGCAACAGCGAAAACGTTATTTTTAAGGGGAGATCGTACGATTTACGAAACAAATTTTAATTTAAGAATTTTCAAATTTTCTTTTTTGATTGCCTTTTATGTGTGTATACTATGTAAAACGGATTTTGTGCTCAAAAATTCATAAAAAAATAGTCATTTAATTTTTTAAGGAAATACTTGTGAAGGGATGAAACACGCATGAAATTTGATTTACAAATACGTCAAACTATGTGTAACGAAAGTTGATACGAGTTTTGCAATAACATGATTGGTATTTGTACAACAATTCTTTTAGTGAATGCATATTGAAAATTCCTTAAAAAATGTATAAATCCTAAGCTCAATTACTTTTTTAAAAGAATAAGTATTGCTTTGATTCAGAAATGCATACCAACTTTTGCTACATGCACTATTAGCAATAGGTAAAAAAATTCAAAGCATTAGGCACAGTAGAAAGAAAGCCTTATAATTTTAAATGAAGGCAAACTAGTTATTTTATCTTGCTGAGATACGTCAGTTTAAAGTATTAATTTGCCACAGGGATGTGAATAAAAACGAACGTTAAAGCGATCATAATTCTGGGTTTTTTAAGTTTAGAGCTTTCACAAATTTTGTGAGGTTATAGAAAAGTACATAAAGAATGATTTAGGCTAAAAAAATGAGATTTAATTTTTTGACCGATTTTTGTCAATTAAATCGCGCGCGCGCGCGTTCTGTGTCCCACTAAACAAAAGTACTCATCCCATTGATAATGTTTGAATACTACTTTCTTGCCCACTACTACGCCAACATTGTAAACATCAAATATATATATATATATTTTTTTTTTGTAATTTTTTTTTGAATTAAAGTTTATTGGAGTTCTAATTATTTTCAAAACTATTTCGATAGGATATGGAACTTTTAGTATTAAAATTTACATAAAAAAATTGCATAATAAGACCTTCATATTTTCATTATTTAAACATCATTCCTAACGCAAATAAAATCTAAAAATAACCTGAAAACTAATATACAGCTGTTTTAGAATCCAGCACAAAAATTTTTATCTTAAAAAACATATATAAGGTCTTTTTATTCAAACTTATAAGGAAAAGCTAGAATTTTTATAAGCAACTTGACTTCCCCATTTTTTATTTAAAAACCCACGCATAACAACTGTAACAAAAGTATTTCTATATTTTCCCATCCATAATCATCTTGAAAGCTTTCTGTAGAAATTTTGGACATAAAACAAATACCAATACTCTTCAAAGCACTTTCATTGTAAAAAAAGAAAATCTGCAAAAGCTATAGCTTGGTGGCAATATCTTGAAAGAGGAAATGTGACATAAAAATGACGTTCGTTTTAGGAAAAATGGGATGTAGACCATAAAATTTTATCATCTAGCAATACAGTGATTTCTTTCTCTGTATAACTTATTGTCAGCATAGTCGGTTAAAATGGTAAAAAGAGCTTCCTCTCTATCATGGATAAAATGCTATTCTGTTATCTATCAGTAAAAGGATTCTTTTTCCCCCGTCTAGTTTTGAAACTGAGTTGAGTAAACAAAAACAAAATTCTTAAAATCATTTTTTGTTCAATACTGGCCGTTACCCACCCACTTATCGAGGTGGGTAGTACAGGGTACTTCTCATTAAATGTATGAAAATATTTTTTTAAGTTATTGATATCTTAAACACATTTTTTACAGCCCTCACTTCTTAATGTAAAAGAAAAGGACTTAAATTTCTAAAACACATAATATGTTTCTCTTAACGTTTCCGCAACATCACCTCTGTACAGTCAGAGAGTTTCCACAAAACCCGTTATAAGACTTTAAACTTCAAATCTGTTGGTCAAATAGTTGAAAAACGAGAATTTTTATCTATAACACCTCCACAACCCCCTCCCCTTTCTTGGGAGTTGATTTCCGTAAGATCCGTTCATAGTATATCTCTACTGAACAAAAGATACATGCTTGCCATATTTCAAATATCTAGATTTAATAATTCAAAGTTGAAATTTTTATCTATACCACCTGCTCCCTTTCCCTTAGGTGTTTATTTCCTCAAAATCCATCCTTAAATTTTATTTACAATTTCCCATTTTGTAAACATTAGTCTCACCGACTTGAAATTTAGTAAACATAGCTCGTTTGCTGAGTAGAGAACCAATAAGAATTATTTGTGGAAATCCACTACCTAGGAGAATTTCGAAGAAGGAATTTTGAATAAAGAAATATCCTGTTTTTGTACAACTTGAACTTCAGACTTGAAGTTTAGCAATAATGTTTTTTTTTTTCAGTTGAGTAGAGATTTGCTAAAAATGGGTCTAATTGAAATCGACTGCAAAGCTGGGGGTTGGGGTGTGCATTAACTAAAAACTTTCGTTTTTGAATTATTCGACTTACTGACTTAAAATTTAGAAACCATGTTTCTTTGGTGAGTAGAATGTGGCCGCGTTATCCGAGTGATCAAGGTATCGGATCGTGGCTGGCTTGTCACGAGTTCGAGCCCAGTACAACTAAAGCCTAAAAGATGCTTGAAATCTTGTGCTTTCGTTTTAAACTCTTTATTACAAGTTTTTATTTAACTTGCAATGTAATTTGTTCGGGTGGAATCTTGCAACTCAAATTTGAAGCTGATGTCTTCAACCAATTGAGCTAAAATTTTGCATACACGTTTAGTTTAGATGACAATGCATGTTTTGACCATTTATATTCCGATATTGCAATTAGTTAAAAATATATTAATTAAAAACTTTAAAGCACATAATTGTTTTACAACAGTTGGCTTTTTATCCCACCGAGTGAATTTTTGGATTGCGCTTAAAGAAGTTCCGATTTTTTTCGACGTTTTTTGAAAATGTCATCTCATTTTTATCAAACTCAGACAATTAGAATTGAAAAATTATTTATTTCGCAACGATACGGTATAACTCTTTTTACAAAATAATAACAGTTTCTATTTTTCTAAAATGAGACAAAATCGATGCGTTTTCATGAAAATGATTTCTAAATCATTCCATATGAATTTTTCTTTCGTGTTAATGAATTGATATTCTACACTTCAAAAGTTAATGCTTTACTCTTTTAGAATCAGTCATTTAAAAATAAAATGCCAAAAACTTTTTTCTTACGATTTTTTAAGAAATATTTAAATTTTGAACTAAATGTTTAATAATTTCATCATTTATAAATATAATTGCATGAAACTTTTTCCGTTTATAGAAAAGTATTACCCAAATTCTGTCAAAGATTGAAAAAATTGGTTTAAAATTACGGATTTTCTTTTCTTTTGTGTGTGTGTGTGTTTTGTCTTTAATACAGTATTAAAGTAAAAGCAAACAAGAAATATAAAAAAAAACTTAAGTCAATTCCTACTTAGATCAACAAAGAAAAATTTCATTTTAGCTACTTTTTATTAAATAATTACAATTAATATAAATACGTATATACATATGATAGAATCACAGCACTAAATGGTAGTTAATTTTTATTAATTATCATTAAACTATCGTATAGTCATCCAAAACAATCGTGTATATAAAATTTCAGCTCAACTGAATACTATAAAACGTGAGGGAAAAAAAACCTTTTCAAGTTTTGACACAAGTTGCCAAAAGGGTCCGCTAAGTCACCAAAAATGATGCCAACGTAGCTGTATTTGTAATTCTTTGAATAATTAGCTTTAATCAATTAATTTTTATTAACTATAATTAAATTATTGTATTGGCATCCAAAATAATCTTGTATATAAAATTTCAGCTCAATCGAGCGCTTTAAAATGTATTTTATTAACGATTGAAATTCCACCAAGATAAATAAATAAATAAATATATAGAGAGAGTGTGTGAGCTAGTAGTTGGAATTTTAAAAAAAAAGGAGTTTTAATGCTTTGATTAATTTTGCTTTGTCCAATGTTGTTTTGGTCTTAGAGTGTTTATCCCCCATTATCCTCTTGTTGTGGCCCGATTGAAATATCTATCATAGGTATGTGTCCCGGCGGGAAAAAAGATTGAGTACCCCTGAGCTAGAGTACGACCCTGTTCCAAATTAACTGACAAACGACTTTGCAGCAATGATGCGTTGCAAAGATGAACAGACTGAGAAACCTGTCCGACGATAACTAAAATGTAAAAAATAAATTTATTTTATAGGACATCTTATTAGCTTTATGAACATACCAAGTTTACTATTTTCCGTCCACTGGAACAAAAACTACAAGTATTTTAATAAACGCAGATGTTATTACTTTAAGCAAGATGTCATACTTTAAAACGCGTTTTACTCAAAATGTGTTTTTTAAATGCTCAAATGGGGACCAAGATTGTTAAAAAAAATTTGAAAATAATTAACTTATATTTTTTTGTGTATGTTTGTATAATAGTGAAAGTGTTTTAACCTCCCGATTTATGAATCCCTGCTTTATTACAAAATTCACAGTCCCTTATGGTAATATAATCACTGTTTTTTTAAGCAATTTAATACAATAACTAAGATAAAGTGGTCTAGTTTTTATAAAAATTCAAATATATCTTATCCTGAAGTTCATTTAAAAATTGAATAACATAGCAACACATCAGAATTGAAACATTGAAAATTTGTTCATAAACTTTTGGTACACAATGAGCCCTGTTAATGTTATTTTTTGTAAAATTTTACTTATATTTTCCCACTTTTAGTAATAATCATTTCTTTCTCTCTTCTTAATTTTAGCATATTTTTCTTAAAATGTACTAAACAAATCTAAAAACCTCAAAAAAGAATCCCCATAACTCCATTTTCTTTATAAAAAAAAGTTGTAAGTAGTCGGATACCTTAAATTAGAAGCAATTACTCTTTATAAAAATTCAATTTATTGCTTAATTGCACTCAGCAAGACTTAATTTTACGTTAAATATTGTTTCTTCTTAAACAGAACTTGGGTCACTGTGAAATAAAGGTATCTACTTTAGTTAGGAGTTGAACCTCCCTTTTCTAATTCCAAAGGAGGGATGTGTTATTTCTCCTCTTCTAGAATTAATTACAAGTTCTGAAACTGTCACATCTTTTCTCAACTAATAGCATAATATTATTTAGATTTAAATTTCATTACAAGAGGAAATTAAACGCTAATTCTCAGGAATAACGTTTGGATGTTTATTGTGAGTTTCAATTTCTGTGGTTGAAATATTAAAGGTACGTACTTCGAAATAAGCAAATTAAAAATCAATAAGATTAAAGAAAAACATTTAGTGTGTAATGGATGGGCAGGCCCATCCATTAATGTACGAGAGGTAGAAGGAAGATTACCCATAGTCAATACAAATTCAATTTATTAACAATTCTCAACAACGTCACAAATTTCAACAACCCAAGTTAAGAAATGCACCAATTGATAAATATGGAAGCAATAGAGAGCGAGGTAGACGAAATACCAGAAGATTTAATTATAAATCGGATCATTTACTCTTAGCACGTCCAGGCAATACACCTTCTGATATTTGAAGATAGTTTCTAAGTTAATCTAATTCAAACCGATTCAAATCAAATTTAACAACTAATTGACTAAATCGTCAATCTTAATATTAATCAAATAATCTACGAAGCGCCCTCACCTAGTTTTACGTTAATCACTACTTGCTATCATGTTAGGTACTAACAACTCCCTCCTCGAGTTTGAAAGTTAATCTTTAAATACAAGTCTTGATTTGAATAAATTGCGTCTTCTTCTTCGGAGAAAGTTTTCAATAGAATCAGACCCAATGTTCCCCAAGAGGATTATTAGTAGGAAGAACGCGAATAGACAGTAAAATAAATATTCTATTTCTATCACAAGCATTGCATGTTTTTCTAAAGCAATTTTAATATATCTACTGTAATATAACTACTAATAAATCTACTATATATTTTTTTAAAGGGCTAATTGCATGTTTTAAGTTAATTTATGCATAAATATTGATCAAAAAGGAAAAAAGTTTATTAAGTATGATTAAAAAATATTAAACGTGCAATGCTCTCAATCTTATAACATATTCATGAAAATTTCAAAATCGCGTTAGAACTTGAGTTACAAAAGAAAATCCTTTGGAGTTTTTGAAGCATTCAAGTTTCGAAAACTTTCAGTAAAATCTTTTTTTTATCTATATAAAATCTTTAACTATTAAAGGAAAAAAACTCTTACAAATACGGCATCTTCTCTTTTCTTTTTATTTAATTCTTAAAGAAAGTTTACTATTCTACTTTTCATATTTTTTTGTTTCCAATCCACAGTTCGAGTGAAAAAAGTTTTCTTTTCGAAGCACTCTCTTTCAAAACTACTTCTTTCAAACTTTCTACGTCTTAACCGTTAAAAACACTTCTTGTTACCGGCATTTCAAAAAAAAAGAAATCATTTATTTTTATTGACAGTTTTTGTACAGTAGTATTTTATATTTCAATTCCAGTACTTTGAATTAAATAGATAAATTGATAATTATGTGATTCGTTTGGCTAATACGCTGAGTGTAAAAACTGAAATAAATACATTTAAATGCTTAATATATCTGAAAAGTTTTACTTTTCTAAGAATTATGTACATATTTTCTTTCATAGAAAGTAATCCTCTATTTTAAACTCAAAAACAAAACTTTTTTCGAAAAGCTACATTATTTTAACGTGCTTAAAAATCAATAATGATCTCTTACATCTACAACTCTTCGTTTTTATTCAGTTCCTACTATTATCTCACACTCTCTCTATATTTAATTATTCATTTACCTTGGTGTAATTTTCAATCGTTAATAAAATACATTTTAAAGCGCTCAATTGAGCTGAAATTTTATATATGTCATTATTTTGGATGGCGATACAATAATTTAATTATAATCAATAAAAATTAATTGATTGAAACTAATTATTCAAAGAATTACAATTGCAACTACGTTGGCATCATTTTTGGTGACCATTTTAGCGACTTGTTCGAAAAACCACCTGTTCTTTTTCTCACGTTTTAAAGCATTCAGTTGAACTAAAATTTTATATGCACGATTGTTTTGGATGACAACACGATACTTAAATGATAATTAACACAAATTAATTACCACGTATTGTTGTGATTCTGTCATATGTATATACGTATTTATATTAATTGTAATTATTTATAATAAAAAGTAGCTAAAATAAAAATTTTCTTTGTTGATCTAAGTAGGAATAGACTTGAATATTTTTTTTATATTACTTGTTTACAGATGTAATCAATCTCTTGTAAGTACAATGTTAGGAAGGACAAGAGTAGGTTTCACAGAACTGATTTCTTGTTAACTCACTAAACACTTATTTGATAAATTTTAAATTTTTCTCATTGTTCTGAATTATTTCATTGGTAATTTTTCTCTAATATTTTATCTCATTTGCGTTGCCTACCCATTTTGCTGGATATTTCCTGATATTTATGATCATATATTGTTTTTAAATTACTGTTATCGGTCCTAACATTTACCTTTTCACTGTATTGAAGATGTCATCTACGTCACTTTACCATGGTTCAAAATTACGTGTTCCGTCGCCAAAAGCCGTCTTGTAGCTGAACAGTGCGACGTTAATATTCACTCTCTCACTCACTTGACTGTATTGAAAAATATTTTTGCAGCCGTTGCTTCTTGATATTAAAATAACAGTATTTTAATTTCTGAAACGGAAGTATATTTGTTTTTATACCCATGTATAAAAACTCTATCGAAGTCAATATCCGCAAAATTCCTTTTTCGCGGATCTCTACTCAGCAGAAGAAGCATGCTTGCTAAATTTCAAGTCTGTATATATAATAGTTCAAAAGCAAGATTTTTTTTATCACTGACAACCCATAACCCGTTGGGGCGTATAACTCTTCCGCAACTCTCCTCATACACACAGAAATCGATATCTGTAAAACCCGATCTTAGCAGATATCTAGTAATACGTCTGTTAAATATCAAGTCTGTAGATTTAATAGATAAAAAAAAATGGATTTTTTTTTTCAATCTATAACGGTTTCTGAACCCTCTTTGAGAGTCGATTTCAGCTCAACTTTTTCTTAGAGAACATCTACTCAACAAAAGAGACATTGTGACGGGGTTTTATCGGCACTTCTTCTAATAATCTTCTTGGGATATCTTTGGGTTCTTTCCAACCAACCGAAGAAGAGAGCGAGGTTATGCAGATTAAGAATTGTACATATTGAAACGTTAGTATTCATGAGGAGCGCTAAGTGAAGAGAAGTAAAGCTAAGGAAAGAGAAGTAAAGCTAAGGGAAGTGAGGTAAAGCTTTAGGTAAAGTTCGAGGAGAAGAGTCTAATTCTAATCTAGGAGTTCTAAGAGTCGGTATAATAGTGTCAGTCAAGTTGATTTAGAAGTGGCTCTGAGTACATAAGAGTATCCACTTAGCCGGAACAAGTTGGATCGAAGAATATTTTGATGATTTAATAAGCTGAGGAAGCTTTTATTGGAGGAAATAGCAGTAGGACTGATTAAGCTTTAAGACTAGAGCGGATTTTATTAAGTTAGGAAATAATCTATAAATGCAGATTCAGTGGTTAATTGCGCTATTTGTCAGAATTACGGCTTACGTCGCATCACTCCTGATCATAAGCCTCTTAGTCTAGTGTTGTTTTATTTAATATATATTAAGATCATATTCAGCTAATTTTATTATGGCAGAGTTTAGTGGTCAATCATTCATTCCCTCAAACATAGGTCTCGTGAGATGTGTGAGAGATGACCTGCCTTGGGGTATCACACATGCCTACGAATTTCAATCTACAGTTCGGATCTCGCAAAGAGAGAATGAGTGAATGAATAAAAGAGTTCATTGCTTTTCTTCTCTATGAAGAGTGGGATTAGACATGTATCATAATTATGTGTAATTTTTTGAATTTTTTAATTACTGGTACAGTGTGTGTGTGTGTGTGTGTGTGTGTGTGTGTGTGTGTGTGTGTGTGTGTGTGTGTGTGTGTGTGTGTGTGTGGTGTGTTGTCGTGTGTGTGTGTGTGTGTGTGTCGTTGCTGTGTGTGTGTGTGTGTGCTGTGTGTGTGTGTGTTGTGTGTATGTGTGTGTGTGTGTGTGTGTGTGTGTGTGTGTGTGTGTGTGTGTGTGTGTGTGTGTGTGTGTGTGTGTGTGTGTGTGTGTGTGTGTGTGTGTGTGTTGTGTGTGTGTGTGTGTGTGTGTGTGTGTGTGTGTGTGTGTGTGTGTGTGTGTGTGTGTGTGTGTGTGTGTGTGTGTGTGTGTGTGTGTGTGTGTGTGTGTGTGTGTGTGTGTGTGTGTGTGTGTGTGTGTGTGTGTGTGTGTGTGTGTGTGTGGAAAATACTAAAAGTAAAAAATTCTAAAGTAGTAAAAAATAATTATACGGAAAATGATTTTAAAAGAATTCATCTTTCCTCTGAAACTTAATAGTTCATTGTTAACTGCCACTAAATCCGAGTTTGAATTTTGTGTAACTATCGTATCATAGCAGATACTTCACTTAATTCTACGTAGCATTCATAGTTACCACTTTTAAACTATCTCGGCTTTCACTTGTAAAATATTTCAACGCAGTCGTACAATCATAACTCCACGAAGCCTTCGGCTGCATTATAAATGATTTCCCTTCTGCCTGGAATGCCATGAAAAGAGTTGGACCAATTAGATAAGCTTTCGCAGGCAAATATGATAAATGATGAGTTTCCTAACAATTCTTAAAAGAATTTCCTCGACTTTTCCCGCCCTTTTCAATCGATAGAAAACGGAGGAATAAGCATTATCGTTTCTGAAACGACATTGACTGAATATTTCATTTAATAAGTACTCGAGCTAAGGAAATTCTAGAACTGCCTTAAAAGCGTTAATGACTGATGATGGAAGTTTTATCTAAAGTGAACATCAGTAGAATTAGCTGTTTTGTGGCACCCATGTTGAAAATGTCCTCCAAAAAGAATGCTGTAAATCACAACACATGCTCACTACATAAGGAAAATGTGACGAGAGCAAAGTACAGGGTGATTATAAATAAGGTTCCACATTCAAAGTGCTGTGAAATAAAGAATCACTGGTCAAATTGACTTCAAACTTGAACTGAATGTACGAGCCTTTTAACTGTCATTCCCGAGATAATCTCGGGAACAGCACTGGTGTTCGAAAATGTCACGCCCAAGTATTACTCGGGGTAATTTTTTTTGAGTGCATCGTATTGTTTTACCCGAATATATATCGGGAGACGTTTATTTCGGCTTCATCTCTTTGTCAAACCCGACTGATTCTCGGGAGAAGTTAATATGCGCTCAATTCAATAGATGGCAGAACTTTACTGAAGACTTCAAAGGTTAGAGGTTAGAAGTTCTTCGGTTTAAAAGAATTTGACAATTTGTGTACCCAAATCATCAAAATAACTTGACAGTTAAAGGGCTAGAAGACAGCTGAAGTGGTAAGGTATAAGAAGAAAGTTCTAAAGTGTATCAATAGGTGGCACTGTAAGCAACATAGCGAAAGTGGATTCAGCTACAAGGGACATTTTAAATCGAATTGTGGCTTGGTTACGGCACATTAAATCAAGTGTACTGTTTGTTGAATATGCATGACTATTTCGGTTTTTTGACAGGAAAAATAACTCTCGTCATTTAACAGTTGTGGCATTGTTAGTAAAATTCCATTAACCCCGTCAAGGTCGTATCGCATTGGACGGAAAAATTGGCCGAAGGTATCCGAAGACGTTCGGAGTACTTTTTAACAAAATAGCATATTTAAACATTATAAATGCTTTTTAGCACTCAATACCAATAAATATAAATATTTAACTAACAATATTTAAAACAAATTACTTAAACTTTAGAAAAAATCACAATTATAAGTGAAATTCGAGCAATATTTTTTGAAAAACTTCAAAGCAATTAGAGAAAAAAATTAATAAACTTTATACTAGTAAGATTATTACTAAAATAAATTAGATGCATTTATGTAGAAAATATGTTAAAGTTTAATGTTTTATTAAATTTGAAAATTTTACAGCTGATTGAGTAAACATAATAAGAAATGTGACACATTTTATGAAACCATTATCAAAATAACAAGCCGTAACTCAAAAAGTATCCACACAATAAGAAATATTTTAGTACATTCTCTAGAAAATAACATAAATATCAGACTCAAAAAGTTTTATAGAAATACATTTGTAACAGTTTGAGTTATCAGACTCGCCATGATAGATTTTAAGCAGTTTAAAAGCCTACTACTGGTAGATCATAGAACCACTTCCGGTTTTTTCTAACTTTATAAAATTGAATGTAATTGGCCTCTAGGTAGTGTAGAAACAAAATAAAGTATGTGTTTTGTAAAGCCAAAAGATATCTCTATTCAATAAAATTAAAAACAAAAATATATGTCTTGACCGAATTTCATCATTTTCAACGCATTCGGATACCAATGACCCTGGACCACCATTTATCGAGGCCACGGTAGCCGAGTGGTATAGGTAACGAATCGTGGCTTGCCATGTCACGAGTTCGAGTCCAGTACCACTAAAGACCCGCCGTGTAGGGCAGCGATGCACGTTAAATCTGTCGAGAGCTGAAACGTCCTCCCGTTGGTGTGGTGTGGTAGTTAGGAGAGGGGGTGCCAGCTCCGGTGTCGTCCACGTCACTTGACCATGGTTGAAAATTACGTGGTCCGTCGCCAAAAGCCCTCGTGTTGCTGAACAGTGCAACGTTAATATTCAATCAATCAATCAATCAACCACCATTTATCGATCCTCTTTGCAACTTTCTCTTATGCCAAATATATTTAAGTATGTTGATTTCAAATTAAAAGTGATCTGACCAGTTATTCTCTTTTTCACAACATTTTAAAAGTGGAACTACTTATAATCACCTTACATTGTAATACATTTTCATAAAGCTGTACTCAATATTTTTATTATTTGTACTTTATATTATCTCTGATGGAATAATGTTGTAAAACATTGGTAAGAATAACAAGAAAGCTTTATAACTACGGACTGCAATATCGGACCAAAAGTTCAATACAGGTATTCGGTATTTTTTAGATCTTAATACCGGGATACCGGTATTAAAACCTGTATTAGAAATTTTAGAAAAAGCACGAAAACGCAGGTGTTTCTTTGTTTTATATTTGCCAGTTTTCTTAGAGAGTGTAAATATCACAAAAAAAATTATTTGTAACTTATAAAGTATAACAGTATATAAGGAACACACACAAAAAAGTAAAGGAACATCTTATTTAATTAAATCATAAAGAAGTGTAAATATCGCTATTATAAAACTGTGATACTATTACAAATTTTTTTGAAATGTGATCTTAAAAAAACAATGCATCAACTGCACTGTCATTAAGCCTGGAAAGTAATTTTGTGCAATATTTTCATTTGAATTATCTTTTTTTCAAAATAATCTAAGATCCCTGATGGCTTGGGCGTTGAAAGTGTGCTAAAATGTATTTCTTCATCGCAATTAGATTCTTTCCTCTGTAACAATTTTGAATCATGTTTCGTTTTTAAATGTGTATGGAGCCCCCATTTGTACTTCCTCCATTCATTTTAATAACGCTAGATTATTTTTTACATTATGCCTCTATATTCTTTTCATCTTATAAATAATGAAGCCAAACCGAAGTATTATCAACTGATTTTTTATGTTCTTTAAAGTTATTCTCATTCATTATTATGGGTTATTATTTATGAGTATATATATATATAATTAATATATAAAAAATATTTTAAACACTAAAGTATGATATACAAATACAGTGTGAATAACAAACTCGCCAATATGAATATCAGTCTAAAAATCCTGAGCGTTTGCAGTATCGCTCTGAGCTGTAACAGGATATTTTTGGCCCGCCTCTTTGGATGATTCACATATTCTCTTGACTGTACGATACAACTTTGTATTCACAGTTTAATTAATTTCGTCCGTTAGGGAGACACAAAAATAAAAACGTATATTATTTTGCGATGTTGGTGAATACTGAACATACAGTGGAGACAATTTTAAGAAAAAAAAATTCTAGTACATACCGAAAAACCGATATTTAAACTTGTGAATACCGGTATTTCAAAATTGTACAAATCGCTCAAAATACCGGTAATCGGTATCCCTATTTATAACCATTAAATAAGTAATTACTTAATAATAATTTTGTCTATCTTCTACAGATATCAAATTTTGTCGTAGTCGAGTAGTTAAAGGGACTCAAAGTTGGCAATATTTCAATCAAACCAACTGTTCCATTCAAGATTACACTGAAGATCCATGATGTAACGGGGATGGAGTACGTTAAATATGTTGGGGTATGACTTTCTTATTTTGGAATGGTGTTAGATAAAAAAGCTCACCTCAGGTTTCTTTCTCCTCACTTCTCCGTGTTAAAGGATTTAATAATTATTAACTTTGTAAAATTTAAATCGATATCACCAAGCATAACAAAAAATTGCATGTAAAATTTCTTATAATGATCCTTAACAATTAACAGCACATAATGACATTTAATGAAATTATTATTCACATAAATATTCTTCAAAGGAAGCAACTGCAAGGTGCAATTGGATAACATAAAAATAATTAATAGTATTTTTTTAAAATCGGAGATTGAGCAAAAGCATTAAAATTAATCAGCTATCAAAAATCAAATATTTTCCGAACAAGTTAATATTTATATGTATATTTATTATAATTTTCTCTTTACTAAAGTTAAATGACTAATTCAAAACATTTCAGTAGCATAGCTACAATTCACAGAAATAGCAAAGCATTTACATTACTCTCTGGGTAGATAATCCTTTTCCTTGTTTTAAATAATTTTTAATTGGATAAGAAAATAAAATATTTTAAATCCAGGGAAGTAAAACATTTGCAAAAAAACATTCATGTAAAATTAAAATTATAATCCTCCTTTGAAGATGGGAAATATATACAAGTCAACCTCTATATAAAAACTTCTATGGGGGAAATTTTTTCTATATAGCAAATTTTTTTTGGAAACCCTTGAACTTTCATGATTTTCTTCGTAAAAATAACCTCTCTATGCGAAATGCATTTTCTATATAAAGAACTTTTTCTTTTGGGTTCAATTTTTGTTCACCCTTTTTTTAACGTATTTCTGAAAAAAATTTAAATCATTCTCTCTTTAACACATTTTTTAGTGGTATAAATTTGAACTGTTTTTTTTTCATCTAACTCGCCAAAAAGGCACTAGAGTTCTGGACGTTTCATCCCCGGGAATTTAACCCTTTAAACCCCATAGCCTAGTTCATTAGAAACATCTTCGATATCCTCTTTCACCCTCTGTTGAGTTGTCCCCGTGTTCTAATTATAAAATAATGTATGTTTAATATTACTTGTATGCTTTAAATTACAAAATGTCCTTAAAATTTATTAATTTTAGTATATATAAAATTTTTTTTTTTAAAATTGAAAATACAGTGAATTCTTCGATATTCATTTTTTTTTGTTTTCCTTTAGTTTTCTTTCTTTCTTTTTTTATGGGTAACATATATAAAATAAACATATATTAATTTTAAAAAGTTTTAAATAATTACTTTTTTAATATATAGCAGTGCTTCTCAAACTTTCAATATTTGCGACCCAATATTCAATTATAATTTTCATCACGCCCCCCTTCCAAACAATAACAATTTATTAAATTCAATAATAATATACTTTAATACTAAAGCTACAATACGACTATAACCTCTTTAATGCCACCGGCGTATATAAGCGTCTCGCTCAGCTAGTGCGTTTATTGCCCTGGACGTATAAATAACTCATTCAATACAATTTTTTTCTTCCCTGCTATCCATAAAATTATTTAAAAGGTTTTAAATTGAATAAATGACCGTAAATTTTTTTTGAAAAGTTTATTTATTTCAAAAATTTGCTTATTTTTTCCCTTTTCTCCCCCCCTCCCACTCAATATACCACATACCGCCTTACTTGGAAAATGGTGGTTTTGGGGGAAATTGAATCACGTAACTTTTAATCGGCAGTTAAGAGATTCATTATAAACCTACAAATTATCAAGATACATCCCCAAAATTTTTTGTATAAATTTTTATATATGAAAAACCCACAGGGGTAAAGGTAATTAAACTTGCTCTTGATTTAAATTGTTAAATTAATAATCAAATATATTGTGCAGTACTGATACAAGTGCACTATATTAGTGAAAATGTGTGTTTTATTTTTTATTGCGTCAGAATCTATTTTGTTCGTTTACTTTCAGTAAATTAATAATTCTTTTAAATAATCTTTTGTTTTCGACTTTTCAATAAGCTCGTGCCTCCCCAAGGGGGGGAGCCCCAGAGTTTGAGAAACACTGATATATAGTGTTTAAGAATTTAAAATTTATTTTATGTGGTTTATGAAATATATTAAAAGATGAACCTCTATATACCGAATTTTCCATATAACGATTTAGCGATTTCGTTATATAGAGGTCCGACTGTATATATTTATATATATATATATATATAGGTTCAAAGTGAATGTGAGTGCACTGTTTAGAGTGGACTATATTGGAAAATTTAAGCTACGAATTATAATATATAAATGAACCACGGAAATTACTCTGTCCTTAAAACCAGTGGTGACCCGGGGCTGTGATCAAATCCGGACTCGTGGCTGACTCTATCGAGTCATAGGTGCCTCTAAGGGGGCATAGGGGGCTAATGCCCATATTAAATCTGTCCAAACTCAAACTCCTCGGAGTGGAGGAATTTCGGATCGGCTGATCAGATTTTGTCCTCGTCAATTGATCATGGCTCAAAATTATTAGGTAAGTCACCATAAGCCCTCGAGTTGCTTCAAGTGCGACACTACTAAGCACTCACTCACTTAGAATCCGGCAAAGATTGAATATCAAATATATTCACTAAATAAAATATATGAAGATATAAGTTAAGGCTTAAGTATGTGGCCATTAACTGAATGCAGATAAATATTGTGGTCGAAAAAAACTGAGGAAAACACATTTTTCAGTAACATTTTTCATACTACAACGAAGTTGGACTAACCTTTAATTGGAATTAAATAAAGATCAATTTAACTGAGATAACTTTCAAATTCATATTAGTATTTTAATAATTTGGGTGCATTGTCAGTGGGAAATAACAGCAAGCAATTATTATCCAGGAATGAATCTAATATTATGAAACAATCTTTCTAAATATTTTTTTTGTGTGTGTGTTAAGAGAGTGATTTAGCTGTTTACCTTTTAAGGAATTAATGGTTTTCTAAGAATGTCAGAGAGAGTGTGTGTAGTACAGAAGGTCGTTCATATTTTGTGGAAACAATTTTGATAGTTAATTTTTATCTATAAATGCCATAATTTTTTTCTAGGCGATTTGTTTCTATCAGATAGCCATGATTATTGACAATAACTCTAGCTCGAATTTTCCATGAAAGCAAACTTTTTCATAGTACTGCCAAGCCAATTTCATTTCATTCCTCTTGGACCGTTTTCCTCAGTGTTCTTGAACGTGATTTTTCTAAGGCTCGTTTTAATAAACCGAAAGCATAAAAGTCCATTGGAGAAGCATCAAGTGATTTTACAGGTATTTTATCAAACGGGATATAATTTATTCCTGATTTTGATTCTTTCTTTGTTAAATAAGTAGCTGTTGACTTAGGCATGTGAATAGAGGCTTTGTCCATATGAAGCTCAACTTTATCGATGTTCTTTCCATATAAAGTTGGGTGAGTGAGTGAGTGAATATTAACGTCACACTGTTCAGCTACACGAGGACTCTCCTAATTACCACACCACCCCAACGGGAGAACGTTTGAGCTCTTGAAAGATTTAACGTGCTATTTAAATTTTAGCGAAGTGAGTGTAGGAGTTAGTCGTTAAGCTACTATTGAAATTAAATTATCAAAGTTAATACCTGATATCCTCAATGCGCGTAAAGAGAATCTTTAGTATGATTCATCAAGTAATACCTGTCAAGTCATGGTTAGAGCTTTAACATCGGATCGTAAGCAAGATAAGGGATCTAGTTACTATATTAGGCAGGTGGGCCAGTTTCTTGGCTCTTCAGTGTACTACACTTCGAAGCTAAAGCTACAATATTATTTTAACCTCTTAAGTACCACTGGCGTATATAAACATCTCGCTAGGCCAAAGCGTTAACTGCCTAGGGCGTATATATACGTATTTCCGGAGTACAATCTCTTCTGTGCAGTGCTGTCCATAAAATTATTCCGAAGGGTTTGCAATGCAATGAAAGGACCTAGAAAGTGTTTTCGAAGCATTTACTTATTTCAGAGGATTTTTTTATTTATTCTTTTCTTTCGCACCCCACCAATACATCACATACGCCGCCTACTTGGAGTGAGTGAGTGAATATTAACGTTGCACTGTTCAGCTACACGAGGGCTTTTGGAGATGGACCACGTAATTTTGAAACGTGGTCAAGTGACGTGGAAGATACCTGAGCTGGCACCCCCCTCTCCTAACTACCACACCACAAAAACGGAAGGACATTTGAGCTCTCGACAGATTTAACATTCAACGCCTCCCCTACACGGCGGGTCTTTAGTGGTGCTGGGCTGGGAAACAGGGTGAAAAGGCTGCCTCCCGTGGAAGACGATGGCAGTGGGGAGACAATCACCATAACTTTTATTCGGCATTTAAGGTATTAATTATAAACCGTGCTAATTATGAAGATGTGTTAAACCTTGTATATAAATTTATATATAGCAAGTCCATGGGGTCACTGGTATTTATTAAACTTGTTCTTAAGTTAATATTGTTAAATTATTTTTAAAATACATTGTGCAGTTCTGATACATTTATAAGTGTATTATATCAAGGTAAATGTGTATTTTACTTTTTTATTATCTTAGAATGATTTTTTTTTTTGCTTCCTTGAAATTAATTTAAAAATTTTTTAAAATAAAACTTTTTTTTTCGACTTTTCAATATGCTCCCCCCCCCTTGGGGGGTTTCACTCTCCCAAAGGGGGCGCACCCACCCAGTTTGGGGTAACGCTGCTTTAAGTTTTTTTAAAAGAAAAAATTTTGATTTTTTGTGATTTTTTATAAAATCTCTGCATTAAAAAAAAAACATTTAAAAAACAAAAGAAATTAAAAATAGCATTTATTTTATCTCATTTAAGTATAATACACAAAAATCAGTCGTCAATAAAATCTATTATTTTTTCCTCAAATTCAAAAGCCTTTTTTTCTGTGTGGAAACAATGAAAAACCCCTTTTTAGCGGAAAAAAACTTCAGCATTCGGAAAATGTTTAGTCTTAGTTTTTTTTTCCAGCTGCCCCGGAAAAAATGGGAAAAAATAAGAACAATATCAGTATATGTATTAAAAAAATTTAAACCAATATTATTGTCAAATATATACATAAATTTTGCATTTTTAAACTTATTTTAAAAAGCACAATTCTTCGTTATATCTATCTATTCCAAAGGTGTAAAGCAATGATTTACGAATTTTAAAAAGTATATTTCTCATTATATCTTATACCCTAAGAGGACCTTGTATTATGAATAATTAACCCCTAAATTTTACGTAAAACGACAATAAGCATTGACTCTAAAATATTTTTATGGGACATGTAAAAATCCTTGAATATCAATTTGGCTCTGGAACACACGGCAATATTAAGAACCGAAAAAAGAGCTTGAATTATAGTTTACCTCAAGTGTAAAAATTTGGTAGCGGGGCCCCCACTAAAAAGGTAACACCACTGAAAGGGCCCTTTTCACTCTTAGGGGATTTCCAAAACCCTTTGCAAAAACTTATGTGTCGAAATGCAGCACCTTTTTGAAAAACAGTAATTGTAAAATTAAAAAAATAATACTCATAAAAAAACAATATTAGTTAAGTAATCATTGCATATTTTTATTATTATTACTGATGCCCATGACCTCTGGGGATATTCTCATAGCTATCCGTACTTATTGAAGCCCGATGGCTAAGTTGTTATGTATCGCGCTTCCCCTTCACAGGTCTGGGGTTCAAATACAAAACTGGACGCGGTCGATTCATCCTTTCATCCCTTCAGTGGATCGATAAATGAGTACCAAGCTTGCTATGGAACTAAACACTGGAGGTTTTACGTCATAGTGATTACCTGACCGGAATATCTGGTCATGTACATGAATATTGAGGTGGACACAGCTTTTGAAATTTAATTAAGTATGTTGGCAAATGTATCGAATTCATGCTTAATTACATACAGACGAGTTACAACTGTTAAATTATCCAACAGTTATGTAAGTATTTAAATGAAGTCTAGTCACTATATTAATTTATGCCTAGAATATTACTTATGAAATAGATAAGTAAATAAAAAGTAAGATAGATAATGTGGTCAATAGTACAGTTTTCTTTAAAAAATATTGTAAAAAATTAAAAATTTAAAAAAGCATATTAAGTAATTTATGTAAATTATACACACGAAGAAAAGATTCACAAGTTAGGGGGCTTGCCGTAATTTTTTCTCATCTTGAATTTTTTAAAAATTTTCCAACAATTTTCCCAAAATATTTTCCTTGGGTGACCTTATTTGAGTGTTCGTAGAAATTGAGAAAGCACTAATAGAATCCATTTTTTGCAGCCACCAGTATGGCTTTTTACGATTCTTCTTTTACCTCATCTGAAAACCCTAAAGGATGCATTGGCATATTTTATCTCTCTTTGTTTCGTTATGCTGTAATTAATTTATTACGTACTATCGCACCTATACCAACGTTCAAGATAACTTGCCAAGTTGGCAACCCCGATTTCGCATTTTTCACACTCTATGAACTGGCAACCTTGTAAATTCGTGTGGGTAAAAATTTTTAACAATATTTTTTGCGATAGTACAATCTGCGGCTCTTGCAAAAAAAAATCGCAACGATTGCTTGGTTGTAATCGTTGCCTAAAAAAAGGCGTTGTCTCATACAAAGACTTATTAGTAAACTAAAATTATTTTAAATACTGAACTATCAGAAAAAATTGCCAGAGCTGAAGGTTTGCCAAAATCAAGTCTTTATCAATAAGTTTTGGACGATGCAACTTCAGTGATGAGTTTAAATGAAAAAAAAAAGCCAAAAAGGGAATTTTTACAAAAAAAGAGCAAATAAAAAAAAACTGCATCATACATGTAAATTACAGTTTAACAACTTTAACAATAGTATGAACAGTTTTATAATTCTCTAATAAGGGGGTATCCCCGTAAAGGGGGACAGGGGATGCACTAAATAAAAAATATCACGGGGGAAAATCCGTTGGGGTAGAAGAAGTGTGGGCATGCTTTTTGTTTTTCCCGGGGAAACATGGTCTTAGATTTTAAAGTAGTATTGTTCGACATGAAGGGAAAATTTTTCTTTTTTTGTCGAAACATCTTATGATTATCAAAAATGCAAATTTCGCAGTTTTTTTGATTATCAAAAGAAAATGAAATGATGATAAATCAATATTGAATAATTTCGGGAAAACATCCAATTAGCGTATGTGTACGTTAATGGAGATTCAACCCAATTTCACCAAAAAATATATATAAATTTAAAAGTTTTTTAAAAAAAAAAAAGAATGGATATATTAAATTAAATTAATTTCAAGTAAACTTCCCTTTTTAATTTAGAAACCCCTCTTTATATAAATAAAAATTTTTTCCCCAAAATAAACCTCGTTTTTTCCCCTAACTCGTATTCGAACCCGTTTTTGTTTCAAGACTGCGAAGGATTTGGCTTCAAAATTTTAACATCCCATTTGAATGTTCCATCTTTATCTTTATAGACAGGTGGTAAATGCCATTTCTTTTGATTTGGAGTCTTCATCTGCTTTTTTCCCCAATAAAGGGAAAAAATTATTTTTACGGTTTTATAATGTAAGATCAAGATATTTTAAAAAAGAAATTTTTTTTTTTAAAAAAATAAACGCTGTGCTACGAAATATATATATATACAACTTCGACAATAAGGGGTTCGGTGAAAAGTCATAACAGCCGGTCTGACAACACTGGCGAAACAAAACTCTGCACATGCGTAGCGACAAAGGGCTATTCACCGAACTTTATCGTCAGAGGATTATATATACATATATATTCTGACATCCCACCTCTTTCAAAAAAAAATTGAAAATTATGATTGAACTTCCTGGGGTGGGAAAAAAATTTTACTTCATAATTACGACAATGCTTAAATTTTTTTTATTCCCACATATTTTTCGCTATTTTATATAATAACGTAAATTTTAAACAATAATTCCCAAAAAATGTAATTTATAAAACGTATTATTTATACAGAAATACTTCTAAATCAAATATTTCGAATAAAAAATTTCTCCCAATAAAATTTGAAAAAATTTTAATAAATTTAATTTTTTTGAAAGATTTTTTTAAAGAATTTTTTAAATTAAAATATCTAAAATGTAAAATCATTAAGATAATATTCAAACTTGGGGAAAATTTGCTTTATATATCCCAAAATTTAATTAATTTCTTTGATATCAGGAAATTCTTAAAGGGGGGGTCACCCGTGTGACAGCCTTTTTTTTTAGGGTATTTTTTTTGACGACCAGTAAAAAGGTAGGACTTAAGGTTTTTTTTATCATTTATTTATATGTATTTTTTAAGAGTTTGTATATAAATGCTTAGCCAAAACTATCCAATCGAACGCGAGCTATAGTTCTCTGAACACAACCGCCTCGAAAACAGGGTCGCTCACTTCCTCTACGATTCCGGATGATCGGCCAATCTGAAAAAAAAAAATTAATCTATAAACTTTAATCTATAAGCTTCAATGCCCCGAATGAACTATACTCAATTGAAAATATCAAAAATTGGATTTTTGGTAGACCACTGAAGAAAAATTTCGAATTCATGGTTTTTTTGTAATGTTTTGTTATAAAAAATAGAAATATTTAGAATATTGGAATGGCCGTAGTTCATTTGGTGCGTATCTTTATACTGAGTCAACACAATAAATTTTAAGTCATTCGGACAAACCGTTCTTGCGATATAGAGGAAAGTTTGAAAAAAACAGTTTTGAGAAAAACGCGTTTAAAGTTTCAAGTCTGATTAAAACAATGAAAATTTTAACTTAGCGCTACGAACAGCTGCTCTTCTAACACCTGCTTCTTTATAACAGCTTCGGATTTTAAAAAAAATCACTTTACCATAGTATCCTAGACGTGTTAAGGAAGCAATTTATGAAAAAAAAAATGTTTAATTTTTTGAACCCATCACATGGATGAACACCCTTAAGACGTACCCCAATAGTTTTGCCCAATAAGCAAAGAGTGATGTTTAAATTAAGATGATTTTAGACTTAATGCATAAATTTTTAATTGTGAAAGTTTGAGTTTGATTCAAAAGGTTTTAGCTCAAATCCTTAAAGTGAGATGAATTTTAAGCAAATTTTGCACGAATTTATTTGACAGCCTTGTTTTATTTCTTTATTACAGTTGGGACGGATCTTTACGCTTCCTTTACACTAATCCTCTTGGGGAATCTTTGGGCTACCATTCTCGTTTAATTCATAGCCATCCCTCTCAAGAAAAAACCATAATTTTCAGATTATTTCGACTATATAAAGCCAGAGTTTCGTAATTATAGAGAAAGAGGTAGGAAGTAGTTATATTCGCTACGCAGGTAAGATTGAAGAAGGTTTACTTTCGCATGTAAAGATGGCAACTGCCTACCTTGAAAATGTCGTTTTTCGTCTACCTGCGGATGTCTACATGAGGCATTTTTTTTTATTTCAAAATCTTATAGTTTGAACATTTTTCTTTCCAAAACAGTTTTTCTTTTCCCTTTACGCGAAATAGAAATAAAGTTATAGGGATTTTAAAAAAACATCACTCTATGCAAAAGGGCGGTAAGATAAAACTTTAAATGCGTTTTTTTCAAAATTATGTTTTCGAAAGAAACGCTTTACCAGATACATGATATCTTAAGAACCAAACCAGATAACGTTTTGAAATTTTGTGTGAATGTTTATTGTACTATTTTTCATAAAGTGGACTATAAGTTTTGTTGTAGGTTAAAAATGTTTTCATTTAGGGTAGTTTTTTTTAAAAAAAAACTTAAATTATCAAAATTTTCATATTATTATGCATAATTGTCTGTAATTTTTTTTGTATTTTAATATTTCTCTTAGATTTTGGCTTATTTTGAAGAGCACCGTAATATGTATGTTGTGTATAAAGAATGTTATGATAATTTATGAGAAATCTTTAAACAGTGTTACGCGTTTTAGTAAAAATTTGGTAAAATTTCCTTAAAAACAACCAATTTTTCTAAAAGTACAATATTTATTTAAAATTTTTTATGTATTTACATATTTTTTTTTTTTTTTTTCTTCCTAAAAACGCTCAATTTGTTTCAAAAATTTGTTTTTATAAAAAAAAATGGGTCCGAAGGTAGGCAGTCACCTTAAGTGGGGTGTTTTGCCACTGTGTTGAAGTAGTAGATTTGAGGTTAGGAATCAACGATAGAGATTACGTCAGTGTTTCTCAAACTGTGGGGCGCGCCCCCCTGGGGGCGCGATACCCTTACGAGGGGGGCGCGAACATATCGAAAATAAAAGATTAAAAAAATAATTAATTTACTGGAATGAATTAAAACAAAATACTTTCAGACATAGTAAGAAATGCACTTTTACTCTGATATAATTTATAGGCGATATAAGTCATCTCAAAAATAAAAACTTCTTCAATACCTAATCAGCTATCTTTGATCCAAAAAACCAAATAAAAAAACTTTTATTTTATTTGCTGTAATCTCATGATAAGTGATTTTTACTACTCTCTTTCACAGATAAAACAAATCCCAGACCCAGAATAGAAAAAATTTAGGAACATAAAAAATTCATCACTGTGTTTATTTTTGAAATATTGCACATTATAGCTGTAATCCGTTTTTGCGGATAATCTATTTGACCTTCTAAGTTATTGGTACAGTTAGTTATGACCCCTCTCTTATATGTGTTTGTTTCTCATTTAGGGAAGTTGTAAGTAATGTATTTATTTCTGTGTTGCGCTTTTTTCCATGCAAAAGAGTTTTATGATCACGGAGAGCACTTTGAAGGATTACTTGGCCAAGACTTTTAACCCGGAAGTGGTCGCGCGGGACACACAAATCACAAAATCGTTAATTCTGGCAAAATGATTTAATTGTTACCAAAGAAAAAATTGAAAAGTTCTGGAAAGTAGGTAAGTTTGCTTCCTCTTAATTAAATTATTCTCTGGAATCACGATTTGTATCGTGTACAATAAAATAATTATATATATATAAAAAAAAGGATTGGGGTGACTCAATAACCCCGCTCAGCCGTATCGAGTACGCGCCTGCTCCCGGGTTAAAACATGTTGAAGTCTTTTCGCTTTAAGTATTAAAAATAATACAATTATTCTTCATATGAATTTTAAATTATTGTTCATTATTTAACATCAATTATAAATGCTAATTCTGTGAGGCTTAAAATTACAATTCGCTTAAAACTAATTATAATTGAAGCAATCATATTTTAAAAAAATCATTTTACATTTTTGTAAACATTGTCGCGCATTTGGCTTTACTCTCCTTAGAATTCAGCTATTATATCAATAATGTTTTATTTTCTTATAAATGAACTCGTGCAAAGAGCGGACACTTCAGCCGGTATACTTTTAATGTATCAGTGCTGCACAGAGTATTTTATAACTTATTAATTAATACTAAATTAAGAACAAGTTTAATAAGTATCAACGAATTGCATGGGCTTGTCTTGGAAAGCTTATGATTAGAAATTGACCCTCTGAGTTCTTTTTCTATATTTAGCTGATATCTATATTTTGTCTTCTAAGCAGCCACCGCATTTTGCAATATGTTCAATTTAAAATTAGAAAAGGAAAAATAACATAATAATTATCCTATTACTTAATTTTTTTTTTGCTTAAAAGTAACATATACAAAATTTAATACTTACGTTATTTATTTGTATGGTTTATAATTAAGATCGCGTATTATAGCTTAAGCGTCAAAGTGCATTATTATTGCATTCACTACATTATTAATTAATAAGGGGGGCGTGATAAAAATTGTGATTGAAAAGGGGGGCGCCAGCATTGAAAGTTTGAGAAGCACTGGATTACGTTGAGTTAAATAAGTTGATTCCGCATATTTGTTTAATAATCATTGTTTCCTCCATTCTATTCATTTGACATTCACTTTGGGAATAGATTGTTGTCGGTTAGTTTGTTTGACTAAATAAATAGTTGTGATTATGGAATTCTCTAGTTCTGCTTTCATTCCTCCCACACCCTTAGGTTGGCAAAACGGTGAGAGAGAAACTTCGGTTGGAAATTTCTCACACAGTTTAACTCGGCTTTTCTCAAACTGTGAGGCAAGCACTCCAAGAGGATGTTGCAACCTTAAAAGGGTGGCGAGAGCATATTAAAAATAAAAGATTTAAAAATTACAAATTTACTGAAACGAAGTGAATCAAAATACATTCTGACATAATAAAAGTCAAATACACATTTACACTGTTATAATATATATTTATAAATGCATCAGTACTGCACAATATATTTGATAATTAATTTATCAATACTAAGTTAAGAACAAGATTAATAATTACTAATGATTTCCATGGGTTTGTGTCATATACAAAATTTAATAGTTATCTCGATAATTTGAAAGGTTTATAATTAAAATCGTATTGCAGTTTTACGACAAATACTTTTTAATTGAATTCAAAACATTGTTATGTATAAAAGAGGGTGTGATGAAAATTATAACTGAAAATTTGGTCGAGAGTGTTGAAAGTTTGAGAAGCATTGGTTTAATTGTTTTATTTTGTGATAGAGTCAAAAATCCAATAAAACAAAAAATTCGGAGCTCTACACTGGAGTTTGTTTAATGGCCGTAGCTTTTTCATGAAAGCTAATAATATAAGAAGCAAGCATGAGATAATTTTATCACTATTATATGGATCTTCCAAAAACCTTTATTACAATTAATTTAAATCACTTTTTTACTGAAAATGCAGATTTAGAGCTAGAATAAGAACATAATTAATAGCATACTCTGAAAACCGTGAAGAGGTCAGCTCCTGAAGTCTCTTATGCGCCTCTGTCTCAGACATGGAAGGTGAAATTTCTCACATATTCCTCTGCTAGTCTTAACTTGAGAAAAATTCTTGAGCATCTTGAGTCAGCTATCATCTGTATGTATCCTCATTTCTTCTACTACTAATTTTTCAACCATCTCAGGCTAATTATTTCAAGAAAAAAATATACAATTTGATTGTGTATAAAATATTTCAAAACAGGATAATAATGGATTATGAAAGTTATATTTTAAAAGTGATACAAAATATATTATAATGAAGGGCACTATATATCAAGTTGTTAATTTTACTATACAATGTCTGAATATGAATACTTAAAAAGTTAATAACATTGTAAATATGACTATTTTTTAAAAGGAAAAAATTTTTAATATATTCCAAAAAGCATCAACTGCATTTATTTTATTTCCATGAGAAAAAACTAAAAAAAAAACGATTAATAATGTCTTGTTCTAAATTAATTGCATTAAAAAGAAATTTTTTTCATTAAATGTTTTGATTATATTTTGTTTTTTTTCCTAAACCATTCCCCGTTTGTTTCAATTTGTTGAAATTTCTTTGACTTCAATACGTTACCAAAAGCCATAAAAATGAGAGACCAAAGACGATGAATCTTTAACATGGAAATACATATTTAATTCCTCTGCATTCATTCTACTATTTTGATTAAGTCATTTTATTTTCTTCAATAATACTTTTTTTTTTATTTTTTTTAAAAAACATTTTCAATGTATATATGTATACACAATAATGGGGAAAAACCCCAGCACACAAAAAAGAATTATTGGAGAATAAGGCATTCTTGGCAATACATTTGTTTAGATAACATGTTCAATTGATTGAAGTTTCAAGATCACAGGTTAATGAAAACGTGAGAACAGCCATTTCAAACGAAAAATGATGACACATTATTAGCCAGTGTAACCACCAGAATTTTGAAAGCAAGCATGCAAGCGTGTATGCAAAATATGGTGCAGGTACTGGATATCAGTTTGTGGAATGGAATAAAATCCCTTTTGCACTTGGCCGGTAATAGGTGTTTAATTCTGGTTGTGGATAACGTTGTAGATATCCCATTCTTGCCCGATTGGAGAAATATCTGATGATCTAGCAAGCCAAGGCAATACGTTGACTCTCTATAATGCATGTCAGGTTACAACAGAGGTATGAAGATTCCCGTTATCTTGATTTCTGATGGAAAACACTCCCTTGAATAATGTTCATAAATGGCAGAGTAACTTTTTCAATCATCAGATTGACTGACGTGCTACTTTGCAGTCAGTGGTCATAGAACAATCACAAAAGTTCTCCTTTTATCATAGGAGATTGTTCTCCAGACCGTAACTCCAGGTGCAGGTTCAATGTGCCTAGGTCACAGAAAGGTTGTTTGCAGGCACTGACATGGCCTTATTCTAATCAACGTCACTGGCACCAAGGGAACTCTATCGGGGAAAAACCCCTAACCCCCCCTCCTTTAGATTTAATGTGACATCACAGAAGTGGCAGATATCAATTATTTGGAACTTATGTGGTATGAAGGCTATAAGGCATTTAGCTTGGTGCTATTCTACAAACAATCGATTTGATAAAGTTCAATTTTTCATCCTTAGGGCAAAAAGGCCCATAAATTCTGCAGATGCACAATGTTTTTCCCAGCCCGGGGGGAAAACGGTGATATTCCATGTCAGTGGTGTCCCGTGAGTAATTGGCTTCCGAGATAATGCTTTCCTGGGATCTCTGCTGCCAACAGTCATGAAAGTAGATACTTCTTAAAGTTTTTTTGAAATTTTAAAGGAAAAAAAAATATCCCTTTTTTCTTACCCCCAAAAACCGACCTTTTTCCCAAATTGAGTGAGTGGTTGACAATAGTTTCCTAGTCTTTTTTATGGCATTCTTGACTAGCTTTAAATATCGACGATGAGAAACGCTCACAAACTTTGCAGAACTTATTTAAAATACACCTGTTTCGCATGCTCATAGTGACCCTACTAGCACCCCACTTATAAGCCTTACACTAAATTTGAATCAAAGCCATCGATCCGATGTATAAACACGTCTACCGAATTTCATTCATCTAGCACAACTCCTCCTTAGTGTAAAAAGTACCAAATACTTAGCTATAAGTAAAATTTTCAAAAGTAATTTGTTATAGCATCTAAAACTACACGTTCTCATATACATCAGGTTAAGTTCCCCATTTTTTTACCACTTTCAATCTTTGTACTCTATCTTCCTTCACCTCGCTAAATAAAAAGGCAGAAAAAAATTCAAGCAAAAATTATGTCTTTATCTCGTGTATCTCGCGTAAAATTTTGAAAAAAGAAGAAATTTTTGTATTTTTTAAAAAAAGTTATAATTATTTATCTTACCTGTGTGTAAATGCCATTGTTTTAAATTATAAGGTTTGAATATGAGAAACTTGAAATCAGCAATATTTTATAATTTTATTGGACTTAACCTTCTAGAATTCAAAGTATAATAAACAGTAAATATATTTCATATGTCGAATATTTAACACTATACGCGAACTTATTATTCATTACAGTTCATAAAATTATCCAATATTTTTATCCAAATAATATACACTGAAGTCAGAATTTTGAGAAAATTCTGCTATTGATCTTGATAAAAAGTATCGTCCCGATGTGCCATATCTTGCTTTAGCAGCACAGTGAAATGCTTCTGTCGTATGTTCGAAGCAGTGCTCTGCCTTTTGGGTGTGACAGGGAAGCTTTGGAAAACAGTATCTGAGTTATTCACAATATAATAACCCTGACGCACACATAATACTATCGCAGCTGTTAATCAACTAAAGACTTCCTAACGACAATCTTCAAGATTGAGTTTTACTTTTTTCCTTGATTGATACGAAACTGGTGGCTTAAATTGAACCTCATTGTTATCTCATTATACCAGATATTTCCCATGTATTTTTATTTTTTCATCCATGTCTTCCGGTTTGTAGATCTTCAGTGTTTTACTCAAAGTACTTAAAAGAGTCTTGGTTCTTTGCACTAGTTTTTCTTTCAAACCTCTTTGATAACTTAACACGTTTGTTTCCCGCAATTCAAATCATCCAAATTTTCTCATCTCCTACTTTCTTTCCAAGAACAGAAAGTGTATCTTAATTAAAAGAATTTGGTTAACCCTCGATGTTCTGTACACCCCTGCAACAAGAAAGGACTCCTAGGATTCTAAAAAGAATGCGCAGAACCATGATTTTTCTGTAGCTGCACATTTTAGGTCATTGAACCTTCAGGCCCTATGAAAACCAAACCCCTTTGGACTTTTGGGAAGGAAATTTCAAAATCGGGGTTTTGACCCCCGCGGAAATTGAGCATATTTTCTACTCGAAGAATCTAAAATAAAGTACGTTTTATTTTCCGTTTGTTTTTTTTTCAAATTTTTAAATATGCATGCATATTTTATTTAAAATTTCAATAATTGTAGCATAAAAATAATATAATTCTATAAAATATAATTTTTTTTAAATTTTTCAAAACATTTTCCAGAAAATAGGACAAACTCCATGGGAAAGAGAGAAACAGCGACTTCGTCGTCTGTAAGATACTGTATCAATAGATAGTCAAGATGAACTAAGTGAATTCGATGACTGTGTAATTTCAGAACCAAACTTGGAGTGATGAAACTTGAAATTTTTGTGAATGTGCAATATGTATGGCGAATATGTAGCCGCTGTCCATTGCGAATATTTTATCATCTACTTAATACTGCAGGAATTAATGCTTCCATTGCCTATCATTCGATTCTTCCTAAAAAGAAATTGATACGTTCAAGATTATTAGAGGAGATTAGAATGCATCGTGTGCAGCCACAGTGGGATATGAGATCGGAACTTCCAAACCTTGACAAAACATTCAAAAGAAACTTTACTGACTCAGAAGATTTAAAAGGCATTATTCAAAAAAAAGGGGGGGTTGCACTGTTTGTTTACGGGTAAAAAAGAAAAAAAACTTTTTTTTTCTTCAATTAGAAAATATTTCTTAAACATATGAATGCATTCTGCTCTGAATGTTTGGAAAATATTAAAATATTATTTTCTACTTTTTTCTATCCCCACTTTAATTTTAAAAGGTAAATTATTATTGGTATATACGTTTTACTTGTGGTTTATGTAAAGATATAAAATCGTGCACTTTAAAATGAAAATTTTGCAGGTTTAGTTTAAATTAATGTTAGTCTCATTTGTATGCCATAAATTTAAAATTTTATTTGTATAATACAAAAAATATCTTATACTTCATAAATATATATCATAATTGACTTCAAAAAATTTCATATTTAAATACACGTGTTAAAAGTTTGGGTGTTCTCTCACCCCGCAACGACGGGGCAAAAACAGGACAGTGACCGCGGGTTAACAATATCATTATCACAATTAATTAGTCACACAAACACTTCACTCAAATTTGGAATTTTTGGACTAATAAAGTTCCCGACAATAGGATATATACGTGCATACATGCTATAACAGTGATCTTCAAACTGTGTGAAACTTTGGGTTTATACCAATAACAATCGAAAAAAAATTTTAAAAATTAATAAAAAATGGATTCAATTCTTTTATGAAGTTTTTAAAGGGCAAGTTTTCGCTCAATCCAGTCATTAATATTGAAAATTGTATTTGTACATTAATATTGAAAATTTTTGAAATTTTCCTTTTTTATTTGTATTTTTTTTAAAACTTTTTTTTTTGCAAAAAAAGAGATTATAACGCCTTTTTTGTTTATAGCAACTACAGAAAGTGTGCCGGGGCGGAAACCAGGCACGCGGTAGAATTTTTAGAGATCAGCGTTTCAAATTTTCAATTTTTGAGTGGAGGGAAAGTTGATAAATTTTTGGACCTCTCTTTGTTTACCAACTTCAGAATTATGCACATTCAGGGAATTATGAACATTTGCAGAGTTACGAAAAAGTCTAAAAGATAACTCTAAAGATAAATTTCCAGCTGTTTTTTAAATTATTGAATATCATTGCTGAAGAGATTTAACTGTTTGAAGACAGAAAATTGCATTTATTTGTCTTTCCACTTTTGGTTCTACATATATAAGTAAGAAAGTGTTCCTCATATCAAAATTATTTCGAGCCCGCAAAGTTGTTTTTAAAAAGAATGTCAAATGAGTCAAACGAAAGTCATTTATACCTAATTTTTGGATGGAATCCAAGAACGGAAAGACAGGGTTTAAACCAAATTTATTTACCTTTTTATTTTACTATAATGAAGGGAAATACTTATATTTTATGCTGTCTATTTTTATGTCAAGAAATATCTTTAAACGATGCAAAACTAATACAGTAGGACACCGATTTAACGGATTCGTTGAGACCGAGCATTCTGTTCGTTAATTCGGAGTTATTCGTTATATGGGGGTCCAAAAAAATTCAATTTTTTTTCCACATAATAAGCAACCGCACGAAAAATATCTGTAGTTAGAAAATAAAATATACCGTAAAATCAGGTGCATAACGCGTACTTTTTGCACAAAAACTAAGATCGATATTTACGGGTGCGCGTTATACGGCGGGTATAAAAGTAAGAGCTTTAAAAATATAAAAAAGAGATGAAAATTAGAAAATAGTCTTGTACATATATCGAAATAGTGTTTATTCAAAAGAAATGACATTCGTTAGGAACTTGAAAGGCTGTAGTTATAAAAGTACACAATTTTTTTCAAAAACTTAGGATAATACCTCGATTAAAGGACTTGAAAACTCAAAATAATTACAAACGTACATTTCAGGTTTCTTCATAAAAAAGGAGGTGCGAGTTATATGGTGAATATACCTCAAACTATATAAAACTGCAGCTTGAAAATATAGGTACGTGTTATACGCTTGCGCGTGGTATAAGCCGGATTTTAGGGTACTTTTTACTCAACAGCCAAAAATACTATTTAGGAATTATTACGCACCGGTTCATTTGGAAATTTTAAAATACTAATTAATAGATGCTTGATAACAGTTTTGATTCAAGACTCAAAAGAGTTATTTTTCGGCATGATGCAGAAAAGAAAATACTGTATGCTTTACATCAGGGGTGTCCAATCCAAATGACCTTGCGGGCCACTTCGGAAAAAAAATTATAACTCGCGGGCCACACATAAAATATGTACCTTTATATCAGATTTGGGGAAAAAAAAACATTTATTGAGTGAAAATTTAAAACAAAATGAATTATTGTTATTGTTTTCATTATTTTTCATGTATACAGACATATATAGTATAATAATGTTTATATTATATAATATATAATGCAATGATCAAATAATGTTTAAAATATTACAGTTGCCATTTTCTTGAAAATTACACTGTTCCTTTTGAATTGATCTTTCGATACTCATTGTTGAAATTTAAGAGTGCTGTCATTCTCAAACGATTAAGTACGCATTGCCCTTTATCTTAACTGTCCTGAATACTTATTTAAACTTTAAAAAACATCTCTGACTGCCTCTTGCTTTTTGGGCCTCCAAACAAAAAGGGGAAGGGAAAAAATGGGAAATCGCACACTCAAAAATCATTACGATCTGGGAAAGGATATGCAAAAGCAATTCGAAATTTATTAAAAAGTAATTTACTATTGAAAAAACAAATGTAACTGTTCGATAAAATATAAATCTATTTTAATCTAAAGGACAATTCTACTATAAAAAAGGTTTTTTTTAAAAAAAACAAAAAGGAAAAAATTGTGTTTTTAAAATATATATATATATATATATATATATAAAATCTACAATGTTTTTTCTTTACTTTTTATTTATATATAAAAATATATATATATATATATATATATATATATTTTTTTTTTTATATATTTTTATATATATATATATATATATATATATATATATATAAATTTCCCTAAAATAAATTTCAAAGGAAAAATTTTAAAAAAACCTGATATTTAAATTTTTTTTTAAAAGAGACGGCGGGCTGCAATTTACGTACTGAGGGGCCACATACGTCCCGCGGGCTGCGTGTTGGACACCCCTGCTTTACATCCTGTTATATAAGGTATGTTTTCACAGTTTTCAAACAATGTAAAGCATCAAAAAATTTAACAGTTTTGATAGGAATTTCATTATCAATATCTGCGTCAGAATCGCTGTTCAACTCCTCCGACAAGTCTACAATTTCCTCAACTTCAATTGCACAGTTAAAAAAAGTCAGTCACACACATCAAAAGTAAAATAATCATTAAAATATCCCTTTCGTTGTGGAGAGGGATGAAATAAGAAACGAATTTCCTGTCCAGTTCAAAATTCACACGATAGGTTATACTCATGGCCCCTCTACATCTTTAAGTTAAATAAAAACTGCATCATTTCCCGTCGAAATTTGCTAACAATAAAAGTCTTTCTGTTCCAGACAAAAAGGATATATCATTTGAAAAATTGAAATTTTCCTAATACAAACCATTAAAAACATTTTTCACCCTTGAAATAATTCGCTAATTCGGGGTTTATTATTCGTTATATTGCGGTTTTTGCTTTCATTTTAATCGGGAAAGAGGAAAATTCACTAAATAGGGGTTCATTAAATCGGGGTCCGACTGTATATATTTGTAAACCTATATTGTTTACCTGTATTCCATAACTCTGGATGTATTGTCGTGAGAATGGAATTGGTAGATTGATTTGGCAAGCCGCAGCTAATAGGTAACTATTTACCAGGGGAAAAAAATTTCTTCAAACCAGACATTTTCCCTTTTTAAGATAGTTTTGTTCTTAGAAACTGAGACTTTAGAGTGTTGTACACTTAAAGAAAACAATTAGAGGAAAATTGTTAAGGAAATATGACAATGGCGAAAAAAGTGGTTTCTGTAATAGAAACGTCAATCGAACAACACTGATATTTTCAAAGTATATCTTCATATATCTTTTATATAGACTTAGCAATTTTCATTATTTTTTTAATTGAAGTTTATGTCTTATTGGTGTAAACTATATGGAAAACATACTTTCCTCAAAGCTAGATGCAAGGCTGGCTTAGCCCCAATACTATGAGCCACCATAATTGCTCTTGAAATGTTTTGATCAACCATAAAATTCTCTAAATCGGCTATGAAATGTTCTGTAGTAATTTCATCAGACCAAGTGCTCCTTCCATGATTTCTCAAAGTAATAATGTAACCCTACAAAGAAAACATCACAAAGTTATAAAAGGTATATCCAGTAAATAGCAATAAAATCATAGTATTATTAGGATTGTTGGTATCTTGTATACTTTCGCTATTGTCGCTTTGACCCCTACCGATCACTTCACGACTTACCTTTCGGAGCCGATATACCGTCCCAGTCGTCCTGCCGTACGAAAGTGTCTGTTGTCTTATTAGGGTATCCGACTACGTAAGGAACCGTGATTTTAAAAAAAGAGCATAAATGGATAATTTTTATGATATTTAGTGTCACTTAGATTTTTTATGATATTTAGTGTCACTTAGATTAGAATACATGTATAAAATGGTTTGAAGGACATTTTGACAAAAAAAAGTTATTTAAATACACTATTTCAGCAAAAAATTTAAATTAGAATAACCTTTTTCAAAATGTTCCCCGTTATAAAAAAAGCTTTTTAAAAAAATATTTTTTTGTGTGTGTGTGTGTGTGTGTGTGTGTGTGTGTGTGTGTGTGTGTGTGTGTGTGTGTGTGTGTGTGTGTGTGTGTGTGTGTGTGTGTGTGTGTGTGTGTGTGTGTGTGTGTGTGTGTGTGTGTGTGTGTGTGTGTGTGTGTGTGTGTGTGTGTGTGTGTGTGTGTTTTTGGGGGGGGTTTTTATAAAAAGTAAAGATTCCCCAGAGAGTCGAGCTTTTTTTTAAAAAAAAATTCCCCATTATTTTCAGAGTTAAACCCATTAAAATAATTATCGGCTTTTTTTTCCCTTAAAATTCTTCCCTCTGTTTTCGTAATTCGGATTTGCCCACTTTTAAGTTTATATTTTAAAAATTCTATTTGAGCCCCTGTAAAAGGTCTGAGCTATACAGGGAAAATATTATTATATATAATGAAGATTTTCACAAAAAGGGGAACATTTTGAAAGGGGGATTTATGTTTATTTTTTTTCAAAATTTTATTAAATAATTTTTTTATTGTAATAATATTCTTTAAAAAAATTTTTTTTTACATTTTCTAATCTAAGTGTGACCCTAAATATCAAAAAATTTTCTGTTTATACGCTTTTTAAAATAATGGTTCCGAACGGTTTGGATACCTTAAGTTCTGTGGCGGTTTTTTTCAATAATCCCAAAGGAAATATTGTGAACCTTCCCCCAAACCGATGGGGAAATTTAAATTAGTCTGTAAACAACTTTCCCATAACGGGAACCCCCCCAAAATTTGGGTTTTTTCCTACCCACAAAAAAAGTAATTTTAATTTATATTTAACTGTTTGTGTGTGTGTGTGTCCTCTCTCTCTTATAATAAATATTTAAAAACCGAAAAATATATAATAAGGACTTTTGAACGCGCAACAAATACGCAACAGCCTCTTTATCTTAATAAATTTTAATTCTGAAATATATTGATAAATTATTGATATTGATTACCTTTGTTTATCATAATAAATCTTTGTTTGTTTTGGATTGCAATTCATTATTCTCTTATTTAAACTCTATCGACGCTAATTTTAATGCTGGCATCCGACCTCATTAGGCCTACCGCCCCCTATTTACAAGAATTATTACAAAAAAGCTGTATTCTCTCTCTCTCTCAATAGTGTGGGCGAAATAAAGTGCAAACATTCTTCAAACATTAAATAATTCAAAACAATTTTGGTTATTTAAAAACAGAAATGTGGAAAATCTACATATGAAATTATTTTTTACTACGAAATTTAATTTTCCTCAATAAAACAATCATATGTAGTTATTACTGTTTAAATCCTTTCAATCAAAAATATTAAGATTTCAAGCCTATTCTTTTGCTTTTGCATCTGGTAAGTATATTGCTACATTTCTCTCGACGTCGTCGTACAAATACCGCGCTCATTTGAATCAACTTATTCCAGACACTTCAAATATAAAGGGTTAGAGATCCATTGAGAGATTGTTCATTAATGTTGCCCTTTGAAAAAATACGAGGGCTATTGACGTCAGACTCCTTCCTCAAACTTCCACTCCACGCTAACGTAAGGATATTGAGTCGCGGAAGGTTTGTGACGGGCTCACACAAATAATCCAAGAGAAGGGCACCCTAGGGGGGAGCAATTTCACATTATCACTATTCCTCGAACCACGCATTGCTTTGAGAGAATATCTTTCCTCAAACGTAGCTGACCTCCAAAAGTTGGACCGTGTTTTGTGGATTTCGAGCCTCCACGTAATTCTGGATTTGTGGTTCGAGTCTAACGAAAATATGATCCACCAAGTCTGCCTGCGACATCCCCAGTTTTAGTTTTTGATTCAACTTTAATAAATCGTTAACAAAATCCGTTGGCTCCTGGTCTTTTCTCTGCTGGCTCGCATAAAACCTGATCACTAATTCTTTCTTGTTTCGGATCGCAGGGAATGCTTTTGATAATGCTGCTTTTAGCTGCGCGAAATCTGTGGCGGTATTCTGCACTAACGCTGATCTGAATATCTGATACCAATCTTGGGCCCTTCCCAGGAGATGACCTTTCAAATAAGCACATGATAAATCACTGGGTATTTCTAGTAATCTTATTTGATTATCAATGCCTTCCAAAAATTCGGTCACATTTTCGGACCCGGAAAATTACACTTCTGGTAAAGCATTAAACCCATTCGGGCTTCTTATCCCGGGGTCATATAAATTAAATCTCGTTGGGCTCCAATGTGAAATTGGCCCCCTAGGGTGCCCTTCTCCTAAATTATCTGCGTGAGCCCATCACAGGTTTAACGCGAATTGGCCATTTTGCATGACGGGTCTTAAAAGGAACATACGGTTATTGACATAGGATTATTGACAAGGAATGATGAAAAAAAAAAAGGTTGCAAGCCGAGCATTTGAAAACTACATATACTGGAGAAATTTTGTTTCCCCAGAGGGGAAACAAATGGTGCTGCTTGTCATACAGCTGGTTTGCGGGTAGGTAGTGAAAGTTCTCAGACGGTTCAGGACGATTGAAATGGCAAGAAGATTAGGAAATTTGTCTCGTTTGGAAGTGCGAGCCGTGATTCGATTTTTATGGGCAAACAATGTGCCCGCATCTGACAGTTTATGGAGAAGAAGCAATGAGAATTCAACATGTAGCGAAATGGTGTCGCTCTTTTCAATCAGGCAGACAGAATGTCAAAAACCGCAATATAGCATGGAGGAGCCGGTCAAGTTCTTCAACGGCAGTCATTCCCACCCCCACACACTTAGCCCAAATTTGGCACCCAGGGATTATTTCCTGTTCCCGAGGTTGAAGGATCACTTATCCGACCGACGGTTCTCTTCAGACAGTGTTGTGAAAACCTGGCTCAATGGGTTGGGACCTGATTTCTACCAAGACGGGTTAAACAAGTTCGCTTTGCGTTCTAATAAATGCCTAAAAAGATTTGGTGTTTATCTCGAAATGTGATAGGCATATATGCCTCTTAATTCTCTTTTGTATTTTCTGTCTATTGTTAATAAATATTTCTTTATTCGACTTGTAACCTTTTTTTTCTGATCAACCATCGTATTTACTAGGTCCAATCTTAAAGAATCTTTGCTCAGAGTAATATTTGTACAAAAGTAAATATGCGCTGAAATGAAGGATTATGCATATTAATATTCATAGTGATATTGCTTGTAAAAAGTTAAGTGCGCAAAAGAGAGAGAGAGTTCTAGAATTACTTTTTAATTAAATTTTTGGTAGCCCGTAAATTAATTATTCATTACAATTACCGAAAAAAAAGTATTTCTCAAACTTCCCAAGAATATATCTTTATTTTTTAACAGAGCTGGATTTTGTTTTTATCGTGATTGCACTGATAAAAAATTGTGCTCTACTAGAATTCATTCCTTTTTACTACGAATTTGTGTTTTTAAGTTACCTACTCAATGAAATATGAATAACATTTGTATGCGTTCTACTTATTTTTTTTAAAACATTTTATACATTAAAACCTCTTAAGTATATGTTACTTCTACACATTTTCTATCGCAATCAAAGTGTCTTTAACATATTGCATGCTGATTTTAATTATTGAGATATGACAATGGCTCAGTTAATTATTTAATATTAGTTTAATAGCATTCGTAATATTTTTGTATATATCTTGTAAAATTAAATAGTTTTAATAAATTAAGACAGTTACGCGCGAGCTCCTGTCAGTCTATTCAGATGTTTTACATTACATATATATATATATATATATATATATATATATATATATATATATAAATTTGTATAGCAAAAATTTTAAATATTAGGTCTAATTTTTTCTTTTATTCAAGACTTACTGAAATTAAGTTAGTCTTTTCCTTAATCTCTAGCATTCCTACCATGATAACCGAATATTTATTTTACAAAGTCAGTTATTTCAGACACGTGTACATGTTCATCGCGTATTGAAGTTAACTTCTTATGGCACGTTAGGGAAAAATTTTCGTTACGCTTTACCAGGTACGGTTACGTGATAAACGTAAGTTAAAGATGTATGAAGTTCCGACTTTCACTACGTTTTTAAAAAAGTTGTCGCGAGTTTAACTAATATTCATATCATAACCACAAGATGTAATTTAATATATATATTTAAACTAAATTAAATTCAAAACTCTAAGAAGTTTATAATAATAAATGAAACAACTCAACATGTATTGAAACGATTTGTAAATAAAAGATTTATGGTTTTATGTAAATGGCAACAGTGGAAAAATAAATAAAAAGAAGATTTAAAATGCCGAGTTTGTGTATGGTTGTGAATTATTTAAACTAATCTGTTTTATTATAAATTGGACGAAACAAAAGCCATCTAATTATTTCTATCAAACTCAGACAAAAAATAATTACAGAATCAGAAAGATCATTTTTTTCGCCACGATACGGTATAATTTTTTTCTACAAAATGAAGATATATATATATATATATATATATAGATGTATGCATTGGTTGTACTCCAAAAGAACAAGAAACTTTCGTACGTCAAAAGTTATATATAAGATGTCATTAATTAATACAAATGGATTGCCTTGTCAAACAGTTAATGTGAATAATATTTATAACATGATTACCACAAACATTGATGTGACAGTTGGATTAACAAATGGTGCAGTTGGAAAGCTAGCTCATGTAGAAACAAATGATGAAGGATTAGTTAAGACAATATGGCTCGAGTTTCCAGTTTTACCTCAAATAGGGGAAAATTCAGACGCAAAAAGACAATTTCGCCTTATCTCTACAAAATAACAGAATAATATTGACGACAAAATCAAATACTACGATTGATGCAGTGTTTTTGAGATTCTTAAATGATATTTAGTGCAAAACCTACATTTCTTATTTTAGTTACTACAAGCCTTTGATAACAAAAATATATACTGAAACACCTATAAGCATAATGCAAATAGACTAATAATAATTATACTTTTCTATAAATGTATACAATATTTTTTAATTATACAATTCAATACATATATGCCGAAGAAGTTAACTTCTACCATGCGTTCACAGATACACTTTTTTTCCATAGTATTAAAGCTTTGTTTAAACAAAAAAAAATGGGATCAATTCATGTGATGTCATAGTCACATAATAATGATAACCATGTGCTTTTACCCAATCAGTTCAAAAACTCATGTGACGTCACAGTCACACGATAAAAGCAATCACGTGTTTCCAGCTAATCAGTTCATGAGCTTTGTTGTTGCCAACTTTTGCTTTTTGTAGAAACTTTCTCTTAGAAAGTACATACGTATAAAAAATGCATTTTATTTAAAAGAACTTGCATAAAAAAGACTTCTTTTTTCTTAGTTTTAAAATCTGTTGAAGAAATTAATTTTTTATAAAATTTGAATATTTTCACCCAATTATAAAATTTCACATTTTAAACAAATTTTAAAAGTAGAACAAGTACAATTAGTTTGATATCTATGTTTAATTCAATGGAGATCACGTGTTTGTCTTTATCATTTGACCGTCATGAATTGAGCCCATTAAGTTATTAGAGCAAAGCGCGATGGGCCCAAGTTCATAAATTTAAGATATTTTGTTTTTTCAAAAAGTTTTGGGGAAAAAAAAATCTCTGAACTTTAAGTTCAAAATTTAGATCTGAAGATCTCAAACCTCACATGATATAAAAACTAAGCAAATAATGCATTTATTATTTTAGAGTTTAGTTCATTTAATATTTTTGAGGTTAGAAATATCATATTGGTCACGTTAATATGACAAACCTTTCAAAATGCATACCTTATTTACCCTTTGGGAGACTTTTATACAATAGAATTCCTCTTTATAACAGTATTTATACGTTTGAAAGTATATTCTGTCATTGTTAGACATCATGGCAAACAGAACAAACGACGAAAACAAATCACTTGACAATATGAAGCAGAAAGAATGCAAAAACACTTGTAAAGCACAAGATAAGTTGAGTTGTAAAAAGTTACTGCTGAGGAAGAAAGAAATAAAAATACTTCGCGTAATTAAACCACACTCACGAATCAGTAATGAACCAATACCCTCAAAGAAATACGATATAACGCAGAAAACAAACTTCATTTCTGCTTTTAAATTACTGTGTACGAATATTATAGTTTCTGTACACGCGTCTCCTTATTTTCCTTTCATTGCGAGTAGAGAACGATAAAAAAGAACTATAATGCATTTAGTCAGTACTGAGGAAAAGGCATAAAGACGAACGATTTAAACGCAAAAGTGTAATGAAAGCCTTAAAAGGAAAAATTTTACCCGCGAATCTTAAAAGTTGGCAGGTATGAAATATACATATATGATCAGATATTAAAATATTATTGTAATATTTAACTCAAACACTATCTTTGGCTATGAAATTGAATCCGTCATACTCACCTTTCTTCCTGTATCTTTACATATCCTGTTCTTCACTCTGTTCCATGAAATTCCTGAATCGAATAGCCCATGAATGAAAATAATGGGGGATTTCTTCTTAAATGCTTTCCACGTTGAAGGGGTAACCGTGGTGAAATGTAGCTCAACGGGAACGACTCTATAACACATTTATATGAAATTATACTTTTTCTTCAATTTTTAACAATTTATTAGTTGAAAGGTTTGAATTAGTTCTAAAGACTGAATAAAAGATAATGACGTCAAATCTTGTGATTTAAAAATTCGGTCAAGTATCGAGGACGATGCATCAACTTGTTCTTCCATTTTGAAGATTAATAGGATTTAACAATCCACAGCTTCTATTATTTTGCATAAAAGCAAAGGCGTTGAAGTTAGGGAAGACTGGCTTGGTATATACATTATGACAAGTTCGTCCTTTTTCAATTCCTAGTATTAGAGAGAGAGAGAGAATTTCACGCTCTCCTTATATCTATATCTTATTCAAATATTCAATCGTTATTAAAATACTTTCTGTTCATCCAATCAAGTTCAAATACATTCTTTTAAACTTGTAGTGGATGACACTTAATGCTAATACAGTTTTTCAAATCCTTACTAATATTATAAACGTGAAAGTTTGTGTGGATGTTTGGTACTCTTTCACGCAAAACAACTGAATGCATTTTAATAAAATTTTTCAATAATATAGCTTAGACATCAGAATAACACATAGGTTTAAATGTTAAAGATATTGGTGAAGTGCCCAAAATATAACGATAATTGTCAAGAAGTGGGAAAAAACCTGCCATCTGAAAAAAGCCCGCGACAACATATATCTATCTTTTTGTGTGAAGAAAAACTTAGCATTTTTTTGTCTACGGGGGGCCCCGGAACTGTTAAAGTTTAAAAACAGGCGGAGTGTGAGGCTGATTACAATATTAATATAAAATAAATACAAAAAAAAGTAAATTAACGTTTTCCCTTAAATATAAATTGTTTACACTTTTTTGCTTTCATTACAAAAATTTGTAACAATGTGTTATTTTTTGCTTAGCAGAGATCAGCTTAGAAGGTGTTTTCAAAAATCGACCCACAAGAGAGGGGGGATTATAGATATAAAAAAATCCTTTTTATCAGCTATTAGATCTACAGACTTAAAATTTAACAAATATGCTTTTTTTGTTCACCAAGATATGCAAAAAGTTTTTTTTTTTTTCTTAATTTTCAATTCAAAAGTATAACAATATAGTATAACATAAAATTTATAAATGTGCGCAATATTTTTAGAAATATAAGGATTTGAAAAAATACACTTGAAAAGGTGCTTTCGTATACATGGTGTTGATTAGGTACCTGTATTTTTTCTTTTATAACATATAAAACCTCAAAACATGCTGTTTTAATTAAGAAATCATACCTTTATTTAAATGCTATAGTTATATATATATTTCACTTCTTAGAATTTTTTTAAAAAACTTTGAATCTTGACTTTTTAAAATTTTGATAAAAACGGCATTTATATATATATATATATACATATAATTGGCAGTAAAAACAAAAATACTAACATTTTAGAAATTAAATTAGTTACATTAAATGTATTATTACTATACAAAAGCTTATACCAAGTTTCAAAAAAATATAACAGATAGAATTTTTTACGGATGTACCTAAAAACTCTCTAAAAAACACATTTTGAGTAGTATGATAATAACTAAATAAAATAGTACAGCTTACTAAAATTTGATATTTAAAACACACACTCCAGATTTGTATTCATCTTGCATTAACTCTTCTAAAGCCTCCTTATTCCGTTTATTTTGTCTTTCAATAATCATGGTCTCTTTGCCGGCTATTTGAACGGTCATCTGGAATTCACAAATTCTAACTTCTAATTCACTAATTCTAACAATTTTTTGAAGGCCTTAACAGCTGTTAATCTATAGATTTATTTTTAGTTCTTTTAATACTTTTGTTCTTGCATGTGCACCTTCATTGAAGCATATCATTGTGTTCATTACACCAAATTACAATTTATTTTTCTTTTTTAAAAATGTGATTTGTGGAACTTGATTCCAGACACTGTTATTGAAGCATTCATTTGGGTTATGGGTACCATCATGCAAACATTTGGGTAAAAGTTCTTTTGCTGTTAAGTCTCTAAATATATGTTTTAAAAAGTATGTATATGTTTTTAATCTTTACAAGAACTGGTTCTGAGAGGAAATGTTTGTGGATGTACTTTTCTCCAGTTGCAAGATATCTGTTGTAACTGAAAAAGCTGTTATTTACATTTTAAAGCTGCAATTACTCGGTTATTAAGCTTTAAAACTATACATTCGTACATTTTAAAATCAGCATTTAATTTGCTTCTCTTTTAAGATAAAAATTGAAAAATAGATTTTTTGAAGGTTAAGAACGTCTTGGTTCTCTTTAAATCAGGGGTGAGATTACTTTTTTAAATTCTCATCACAACCTTCAAGTACATGTCATCTTGTTGTACTACTCTTTGTATTTATTCCTGTTAATCTTCATGCACGAAAAGCTTTGCTCCCAAATATACAGTGAACTACAAAAGTGTTCGTACACTTGAAATTTTCCATGAAATTTGATATTTCGTCTAATAAAAATTAATATATCAGAATTGTAATTTTTTATAACATCTACAACTTGTTCTGAATGGTATAACGTGATGGATTTTTAAAATATAGCATAGCTATATTTTTTAAAATTAATAATAAAAAACTGCTGAAAAACTATGCCACAAAAGTCTTCGCACACTTCAAAAAAATCTCAACATAGCTTTAAATAATGTATTTTTTTCTTAATTTAATAGTATGATGTATTTTGTCACCTACAAAAATAACTTTAAAATGTCTTGGTATAGATTTTATCATAGATTTGTAATTTATTCATCGATGTTACTTTATTCTTCTGTGATTATGGTTTTTACTTCACATTTAGTTTTTTATATGCCATGTTTTCTTTTCTTAAAATCAAATTCTTAGGAAAATATGTTACACTAGGCTTAAATTAGGTGATTTAGGAGGTTTTTAAGAATTTGGAGCAGTTATAGAGACACCAGCGGGGTACATTGACAGCAGTGCACTAGGTGTCATTATCTCGTTAAAAAAAAGAATCTCGTTAAATTTTGGTCAGATAATTACAAATTGTTCTTTAAAACGTTTAAATAGAGCTCGTGATTTACCATAAAAAATACCAACTTATTTAACCCCCGAATCCAATTTACCCGAAGAACACCTCCACCTCCATGCTGAAGCATAGATGTCGAAGTGTTCTAGCTAAGATCTTGGGAATAAATTCCTCATTTTTTTTCTTTTACAAACTAGTATACGGCCGTCGGAACCCAAATTGTTGAATTTTCTCTCAACCCAACTATTTTGCTGTCAATATTCAATTTTCTTAAATTTAATCCCAAGAATCTAACTGGAACAGTGAAGTTTTATAGAAAACTACAGGTGTACAAACACTTTTGGGGTCCACTGTATATCGACTGAAATTTTAATAACATTTTCCCAGCAAATTTCTTCATAAATGGGGATTTTTCAGCTGACAAAAATTTGTAAAAGTCGATGTCATAGCATAAACATTTCCTTCAACTGCAATCGGACTCAAAGTCGATAAGTTCAGGTGTATCAGTATACGCAGCAGTGGGATAACAGAGCAAATTATTTAGGCTCAATTTTCTTACAATCTTGAAACATTATTGTGACATCTCCTCCAAATTCGTCAACTTGTTCTCTTATTAAAAGCACTTTAAGTTACTTTGTTTTCCTAACAAAGGAATAAAAGAATTCTGTTTTCATAATAGTGAAAAATGCAAGACGAATCTTTTATTGCTCACAGGAAAGAAATCTTGATTCCAAGATGGATTTTCTGTCTGTCTTGGCGGGCCGGAAGAGAACTATTTGAGGGTCATTTTTGCCAAACCCTTATTCAGAAAATCTCAAAAATCATATTTAGGATTTTATCATAATTTCTGTGATTAATAATTTGAAATGAAAATTACAATAAATTAAATACCAAAAACAATGAAAATAAATCTAATAAAGTAAGTAATATAAAAAAAATAAGTTAATCCCTACTTACGACAACAAAGAAAAAATTTATTATAGTTACTTCTAATTAAATATAGCTACAATTAATATATATATATATATATATATATATATATATATATATATATATATATATACATTATATGACAGAATCATAATATTAAGTGACGAAATAGAAAGCTATTTCCCTTGCAATTTTCCATTTTCCTTTCTATATAAGGTGTTGGATTATTTTTTTTTATTTGTTACTAATTAAATTTAATTATTCTAATAAAACAGTACAGTAAAAAAAGAAACCCCACTTTCAGAAATTAGGCCATCACTGGTGGATTCGAACCTACGACCTTCGGTATAGAATTTCAACACGCTAGCCATTGCGCTGCAGGAACTCAACGAATGGGTTTCCTTTCTATATATGGTGTTCGACTATTAATTTTGTTACTATTTAGTTACTTTTTAATATTATTAATGAACTAATATTTGAAAAAACTGTATGAACATCAAGTGTTATCCCTTACAAGTTTAAAAAAATTTATTTGAACTTGAATGGATGAATAAATAGTATTATATATATATATATGTATATAATTTCTCATATATCCTTCTATGTCTGGTTTCTTATAATCTCAATTTTCTTTTGGTTTTGTTTGATTAATGTTTATCTCTTCTCATTTGTAGAGAGTTTACACTATATATATATATATATATATATATAGGTCAATTCTCTACTAACAAGATGTATATATATATATATATATATAGAGAGAGTGAACTAATAGTTGGAATTGAAAAATATGCTTTAAAATACTAATTCTTCAATTCTAACTTTGAAGAACATGATTTAATAAGAAAGAATTTGAATTATTTCAATAATAAATAAAAGGAAGGTCGAAATACATGTCAAACATACAAACAACAAATTTGTATTTCATTGCATCGTTTTGAATTATATAAAAAGCATTTGAAATGGAATGTTTTCTCACTATGGCATTGCTATGAAAATTAATTAAATTCAAGGAACTAATTATTGTTTTCTAAATCAGAGTTACTGAACAAGGGACTATGTTATTCTTATATCTTATGAACCTAGATTATAATGAACAAATTTTTGCTGGTAAATTGGAATGAAGAATAAAAAATGGATGCAAAAGATTACAGATAATTTTTTTTTAAATGTTACTTACTTTTTGTCGCATGCCATTGCTATCCAGAAATTCAATCACAAATATTACTTATTTCAGTACAAGGTATGATTATAAAGACAAAGAAATTTCGCCAAACAGCAAAAATTGTATGATTTGTAAATAACTTTTGTGATCCATAAAAGAAATTAACTGTTTATTGAAAAAAACGAGGAAAACTGTGCTCATATATATATTTAATACGATTAATCACTTACATAAGAAGAGAATAAATGTAATTGATCCTTAATTGTAATAACTTTATTAAGTAAATATTTATATTGATTTCCTTATAAAAGTAAATCACCCGTAATAACCAAATTGACGTTTGACGCATGATTTGGGATTTTTATGTTTAATTTCCTTAATTTGATATCAGGAATATATATTTATACATGAATGACTAAAATATAACCTTTCAAATCAAATCATAAAAAAATTAGGATAAAAAATAAATAATCAATCTTTTGTGTAGAAGGTGGGGAGAGTTTTTATTATACACAATTGTAATGATCATATTTTATATGAAACATTTTTATGTTAAATGATCACTTGTCTTTTATTTTGTAAACATTTCACAAATTCCTTAAGTTCCCTCCTTAAATGAAAATGTCCAATCGGCCTGCCATGCAATCAAAACATGTAATATAAAAAAAATTAAGTCAATTCCTACTTAGATCAAAGAAAAGTTTTATTTTAGCTACTTTTTATTAAATAGTTACAATTAATATAAATATGTATATACATATGACAGAATCACAACATTAAGTGGCAATTACATTTGATTAATTATCACTAAAGTATCGTATTGTCATTCAAAACAATCGTGCATATAAAATTTCAGTTCAACTGAATGATTTAACACGTGAGAAAAAACCTTTTCAAGTTTTGACACAAGTCGCCAAAAGGGTCTCTAAGTCACCAAAAATGATGCCAATGTGGCTGTATTTGTAATTCCTTAAATAACTAGTTTTAATCAACTAATTTTTATTAATTATAATTAAGTTATTGTATTGTCATCGAAAATAATCATGTATATAAAATTTCAGCTCAATGGAGCAGCTTTAAAATGTATTTTATTAACGATTGAAAAATCCACCAAATAACTAAATAGAGAGGTGATTTAATAAATAAATAAATAGAGTGGAGTTAATAGTAGGAATTGAAAAAGGGCCGTGATTCTATTTTAGGAAGAGGGCTAAGAACGACAATTCGTTAAAGCTTCCAAGAGAATGGAAACACTTGAAAAGTCTCCAAGTTAACATCATTGGGATTTCAAGTAGTACCTCAAGGATCAAACTGGGCCTAGTGTTAAGCGTAGCTGACACACATGAAGTACAAATTATAGCCATTCAAGAATCTAAGCTGAATGATAATATTTCTATCAAGGATAAATATATAACATCTTTTCCGGACAGATAAACGAGATAAAGAAGGAGGTGGTCTCGTTTTTCTTGTTAAAGACAGTTACTATCAAAGTATTCATAACAGTAGTACTGTTTAACCCTTTACCTACAGATGGTACTTATTAGTACCACTCACTATAAAATTACATAAAATAACCATTTTTATGAATATTTTGACAATACAGGGTATTTTTTAAAACCCCCTAAAAAGGGCACGGTTCAAAAGGTATTTTATGGGAAGGGAATAGTTTTATAAGAAGTTGTTTTTCCCTGACATTTTGATCGGTTGGAAAAGATTGACCTTTTTTCCCAAAAAAGGTTTTGTAAAAAGGAAGCGTCTCATTTTTTTTTTGTATGTTAATGAAGACCTTAGAAAACGATGTAACGTTTCTCGTAACTACCGGGTGTTTCTAAATGAATAAGTTTAACGCTTAGTTGAGTTTTAACTTTTTTTGTATTTTTACATATAACAAAAGGTATAATTCATGCATCGAATAAAAGGGGTAACTGAAAAAGTTTTATCTAAACTTTGTTCAGTGTGTTTGATTTCTTGCAACAGCTGCCCGTACTGTGGCAAGTCGGGAAGGTCGGTAGCAGAGGTACGTACACAAACCCTTAATAAACCCTCCCCAGAAAAAAAGCACAGGGCATGATCAGATGAACAGGGACATGAAAGGCTTTATGTGACCCTTTGCGGAAAATAATTTTTGGGCCGTGATGTTCAAAATTTGGAAATGCCAGTGATGCATATCTTGCTGCCAAATGAAGTTATATGGCCATTTTTTCCAAAGAAAAGATGTTGTACCCATCAAAATAAGCAGAAAACAACAGTTGGTTCTCCAAACAAAAGTCCATACACTAGGCCCAGATTAAAAAAACCCAAATTTTGAAATTTTGTTGCGATTCAGCACCCCCGTGAGGGTTCTTAACTTTGACGAATTTTGAATGTTTTTCATGTTCCTGGGTGTCCACTGGGAAAATCATTGCACAGTAAAACGATTCCCGTATGACTGGGGAAAACAAAAGCTTTTTCCCCGTCGCCCTTTTCTAAAAAGCGCGGGCCCCGGGGTGGGGTTAAAATCATGCGCGCACATGCCCCACATGTCGCAAACAAAAATGTTTCAGTTGGTCTTTCATTCGATGTATGAGTTATACTAAAAAGTTAAATGTAATAAATACTATAAAGTGTTAAAACTTCGATATTCATTTATAAACACTCTGTATAATCAGAGGCGGATTAAGCTAATTCAAGTCCCCTAGCTGTTAAAGGTTTAGGCCAATGGACTCAAGAGTCGAAAAACTAAAATAGTGAAAAGATACACTAACTTTAAATCTTCAAAAAAAAAATGTATAGCTATAATAATAATAAAATTCGACGACTCGAGAAAAAATTAAACTACCTTATATAACACGAAGATATAAAAGTAATATACTACTACTTGTTTTAAAATATTCCAAGAAGAGCTGCTTAAACTGAATTTTTTTCCTGAATTTTTCTAAAAGTGAATTATGTGTGTGAAACAGAAACAAAGTGAGTAATTTACGAAATAAATAAGCTCAAAAACAACTCTTAAAAATGCACAACATCCATTTCAAAAAATTGCAAAAAAATTCCCCAAACGGGAAATTAAGTGACTTAATTAAAAACATGAAATGTACTAAAAATAATTTAGAAATGAAGCCTTTGTTGGAAAATCTTTCGTTTTTAAAAATTTAGTATCATCTATTTTTTTTATATCCTGCTTTAAATATATTCAAAAATGATATATAAATTTTTAAATATATTAGCTTTAAACAAAACAATAAAAGTAATGAAAATGCTTAAATTACTTTAAAAAAAATTTATATTTAATTTTTTTTTATTGTTGTTTGAATTTTATTACATGATTTAGATTTTTGTAATAAGTTGTAAGATTTTTTGTCATTTTATTTGGATATTTAGTAAAATGATTCCAATAAGCTTTTTTTTTTTTTGAAGTAAAATCAAAGTCTTTCTAAACACGAAATATTTTTCAAAATATTTTTTATAGTAAAATTAAATATCAACTGTAATAGAAGTTTAGCAAAGGAATTGTGTTTCCTATTTTATCCAAAAGATAAACTTGAAATTAACTACCTTGCTAGTAGAATTCTCAACTCAAATTTCATATCGAAATACATTTCAAACATTTCCATTTTTTCAAGTAATATTAAGGCTGTCTAAGTAATTTTTTTTTCATTATTGAGACATAAAAGTTAATAAAGGTTGAACTGAGTTTCAATCGGGTATGAAGAGTTTAATTAAATATTAGGCACATCACAACTAAATTAATAAGCTTAATTTGTAAGCCACAAAAATTGAAAAATATGTTTTACAAATTTATGTATAAAATAATGTAAAATATCACTGAAATCCTATCAACTTTTAGGTTGGAAAAAAACTTAAAATCATATTATTATTCGTTCTAAATTCATACTTTCTTTCTTAATGTTTCCATTTGTTTCTGATCAATAACAGAATTAATGATTTTATGGCTACACAGTACCCTTTTTTAAAATAGGTTTTTCGAGACAGTAGCAGTAAAAAGAATTTGTGTTTTATATTTAAATTATATCATTAAGCCTGATTCTGGACTGCTGTGCCATAGGGACTGGGTTAGAATCCCGGAGAAGACATGGATGTTTGTAAATGTACAGTGCCTGCGCGGCATGAGGCTGTACTCTAAATAGCCGTCGAATTGCAAGTCCTCCGGTGAGATTGGTGGAAGGAGAAAAGAGGAGGGAGGCCTCTGACCACCCCGAGCGTTCTCCCTCTAAATTGGGGTGGAATCGAGCCAAATAGTTCTGTCACCTGTATGGTGCTCAAAGCTGCGGCTAACGACAGGCGTCACTTAGCCCTTTGCCATGATGAATTTCGTGGGCCTCGATCTGGCTTTGCCGATCAGGTGGCATTAGTAATAACAACATCAAGCCTGATTCTGAAAGTAAAAAATCAGTTCAACCAGCAATTATTTTACAAATTTAAAAAATTCAAGTTTTTTCAAACTCTTATACAATGCTCAATTTTTAAAATTTTTTAGTCATTTTAAGTCATTTATATTTCTTAGATTATTGTGAACGAAAGTTAGTACAGATTTGAAAATCTGCTCTCTAGTTAAATTTTAATAGTTATTTTTCTAACTAAATCTGGAAAAAACACGAAATTTTTTTAAATATTAAATTTAGCAATTTTTTCTTAAAAAAAATAACTAGAGATCTCAGACCTGATTCCAGACTAACTTTTATAGAACATACGTTTGGGAGAATATACGAAAAATTTAAAGATATCTTGAACAGAGAAGAAAACCCTTAGGGATTAGAAAACACTTATATCTTCAAAATTAAAAGTCCGAGAAAAATATATTTAAAGTTTGTAAAACCATAAAGGAAAATCTAATACTGTCTGTTAAGCTCTAATTTTTAATATGTTATTTTCCAACTCAAATTCTACATTAAAACACTAATATAATTAAATATGACTGAAAAATACTTTTTTTTAATCAAAAATATATTTTTGCATAATATTGATTGCCTTTGTTACAGCGACAATTCATTCGCTGTAACAAAGTTTATTCAAGTTTACTTATTACACAATATTTTTACAAAATATTTGAAGCACAAAGCATTTACGTGCAAAATAACAATAATACTAACTTAAGCTAAAAATCACCAGGTTTGTGCATAAAACTTAATTTTTTTCAGTTTTAACTTGAAGCAGTTTAGCAAATTTGAATTTTTGTGGAGCAACTTAAAAATATACTAAAACACAGTACTGCATTATTTTTATTATAATGTAATTTGGTATATCATGGAAATATTCAGTTTTATCTACAATACCTATATTAAAAATACTTGCTTTCGAAAGTGTAATTGTAGTATCAGCTGAAGGCTGATTTTTCGATATATCATACTTAGTAGTATTCCATCTCTTCAAAATGTGGTTTCTCATAGCTGCCAGAGAACGTTTTGGCCATGGCATTTTCTTAAGGAAAAATTAATGATAATGCATAATGATAAGTTACATAAACTATTTTTTAAACCAAAAATTGGCCTTGAAATCAATCAGTATTAAGCAACTATGAAAACTCAAAATATTCGAAACATTTTCAAGCAGAAATTATTTTAGTAAAGAAAATTCAAATAATAAATCATTTCATACTGAAAGAGTTGACTATGCACAATTTTTTTTTCATTAATTCAATTTAAGAGTGGAAAAATGCTTTAAAATGGAACCGAAACCAAAACCTTAGCTCAGAAACTTAAGTATCTGAAAAACTAGATTGTGTTATCAAATCTGATATTTTGGTGACAATCTGCCTAATGATATTGTCCCCAAGAAAATACAAAAAAAAATCGGTATTTTTAAAATTTGTAAGGTGCTGTTTAGTCTTAAATTTTAATGATTGTGTAGCTTATAATAATACTAAGTATTTTAATTTTATGTCATGGCCATATATTATTTTAGCACCTAACTCATCTATAAAGCTGAAATTATTTAATATGAAATTATGTTAAAATGAAAAAGAATAATTTTCATTTATAGATGGAGTAAAAAAATTCAATAGAAAATTATCAGTTTCAAGTAGTATTTCTTAAACTAGAGGTCGCAACTCTATATAGGGTCACCTGATTTGCAGCTGATTTTACCAAACATTTTACGATTTTTGATATAACTTCCGTATAAAATAATTTGTTCGCCAGTAATAATAATAATAATAATTGAATTGTTTATTTAGATTCTAATGAAAAATGACTACACTTAATAAACAGGATATAGTTTATTTATAATTTACTTTGTATTTTCATTGTATAATGTTTTTTTATATACAGTAAGACCCCGCTTAACGCTGTTTCGCTTAGCGCTGTTTCTGGTTAACGCTCTTTTATTTGAATTGTGAGACTCCCTGAAATATGCTGCGCAGCTTTGAGCTTCCCTAATAATATCAAGCAGTTTATCTGTGTTTCTTCTTTCCGGCAATTGATATACGAAAGTATTTTTATCACGTTTCAAACATTTGTTGACATTATTATTGTAAATATAAATTAATATAATGTAACGATTGCTATAGGATATTGGCTATTATGATTTTTAGTTTTTTATCATGGGTGATACTTAAAACATGAAAATAAGCGTAAGGAAGCATTTCACTAGAAACTAAAATGCAAGTGGAATTAGAAGATTGAAGTACTGGTGAATCAATCCTAGGTGCTGCATTGAATTTGGCAACTTCAACAATAGGATCAATCTTTTAAGAATAAAGAAAAAATACTGTGGCACTGCAACTACGACAAGCTCTGCAACTCTCGAATTACCCGTTCTAGAAATAATACAATAGAAGAAATAGAAAAACGACTTTCTATATGGATTGACGACGAAATTAAGCAAAATGTCATTAACCAATCCACCTTTTGATAAAATGGCAGAAAGAACTAACGGAAATACAGAAGAGACTGAGATAATGATCTGAAATGTAAACATACTTAGAATTTTGTTTATTTTATGCATATTCGTTTATTATGTTTCTATATTTGTAAAAATAATTTTGTTTTACATTGTTGCTCCTCATAATTAATAAATTGTGGTAAAATACCTGCCCAATTTTCTCTCTCATATTCCTAACATTATTTACATGATGAGATAAACTTGTTTAACACTTTGTTTTCATACACTCTACTTTGATGGAATACCTCACTGGATTAAGCGACATCTTCAACATTTTGTTATTTAATTAAAATTCTATATCGTTTTATTCAAAGTATAATCTTATTGCGGATATTATTTACTGAAAAACAATAATTTACTGCAAGTAAAACACATAGAACTTTTAGTAACGACAATGCTCATGGTGGCCAACAAAGTTTTGACCAAAAGACAATTGTCTGCTAAAGAGTTTCTGACCCAATGACTTAAAGTATTCCCTTTTTCAATGCAATTTCAAAAATACTGTGAAACAATTAATAAAAATCAAATTTAAAAATTTAGAGCTAAGGCATGAACTAATACTTAGCATGATAAAATTGAAATAAAGAAATCAAATTGAAATTGTCACTCGAAGTGAAAACTGAATGCAAAATTTAACCAATTAAAAATATTTTTAATCGGTTAAAGTAAAAACTTTAATATTTGTTAAAAAAATATTTCTTTTATTTATTTTTCTACCATCAATTTCTTGTGTATCAATTATTCTCAAAGAAGTCATCAAAAAATATTACTGATGCGTAGTTAAAAAATTAAAGAAACATGATGTTACATAATAGATTAAATAAGCATAGATTGGTAAAAATAAAAATATTCAGGAAGGATATCTTTATTTCGCTTTTGTTATGAATTTAACATTATTTTATTTACTTTTCGATCTTTAATATGCAAAAAAGTTATTTTAATTCAATTCTGTAGTAAGTAACAACTAATTTGAAAAAAAAAAACTCTTGTAATATTTCAGATAAATTTTTATCTAGTTTTTTATTTATATTCTTGCCTTTTTTAGTTTTATTGTTTTTATCATTTACGCTATTCAGTTACAAATTACAGCTGATATTTAATATGAGTTTAGTAAGCTATATGTATTCCCACCTTCTAGTATAACTAAAATTAAATTTTTTATACAAACGAATATTCTATTTTTGAAAGTAAAAGCTGTCCTTAAAGGCAATACAGTATGAACAATTAATTCTGCCCATGTATAACACAAATCAATTTATCACTTCCTTTAACCAATTTCTTAAAATACATCCAAGCAACTTATAGCAAATAATCTAAAAGTATTCGATAAATAATCGTCCAGTTCTGTGTAAACGAACCATTCATTATGAATGATTAGAATTTTTTAACGAACGTGTCATTTGCTAGATTTCTATAAAAGAACTGAATCAATTAGTTACGTTTTAGGGAGATAATGTGATTAATAGAGGGAAAATTTTGAACTTATTTCAAAACAATGTCATTCCTCTCAGCCTTTCCACACTGCAAGTAGGGATACAATATAGGACAAGGTTCAACCACCATAGTATTTATTCCGTATTTTTCAGATCATGTAATACCGGTATACCGGTTTGAATATCATTGGGAAAAGTTTTTAGAAAAGAAAACACCCAGAATTCAACTTTACTTTTCTCATTTGTATTTTACTAAGAGAGTGTAAATATTACAAAAAATGATCTGCAACTTATAAATTAAAACAGTATATAAAGAGTCACAAAAAAGTAAAAGAACATTTTATTTACTTAAATCACAAGAAAAAGTGTAAATATCACTATTCAATGGTACTATTTCAAATTTTACAAATCGAACTCATTTTTTATGTTCTTTAAAGTTATACTCATTTATTATTTATGAGTTTCTATATAATGAATCTGAAAAATATTTTGAACCCTAAAGTATGATATGCAAATACAGTGTGAATTACAAATTCTCCAATTTAAAAGAAACTTTGAAATATTGCGCACTTTCTTCACAACTACAACCTTGTTTCCACAGATACGAATATCAGACTACGAATCCTGCGCGCGTGTAGTATATCTCTGAGCTGAGTAGAATAGTTTTAGCCAATCTCCTTAGACGATTCACATATTTTATCGATTGTACGATGCAACTTTCTATTCACAGCCTAATTAATTTCATTCGTTAGGGAGACATAAAAACAAAAATATACTATTTTGTTATGTTGGCGGCTTCTGAACATATAGTGGAATCAATTTAAAAAATTTCTAACAAATACCGAGAAAACGGTATTTAAACTTGTGAATACTGGTATTACAAAATTGTACAAAGGGCTCAAAATACCGGTATTCGGTATCCCGGTATACCGGTATTGCAATCCCTACTTGCAAGTCAGTCGATGTCAAAAAAATTATTCATGTTATTCCTACTGTATTGTCCAATTTTCTTTAAAATATCATTGTTTCTGAGGAATTTGAAACTGAGGTTATATCTTTACCTACTGACGGTACTTATAAGAACCACCCACTTTAAAATTACGTAGAATAGGCATTTTTAGGTATATTCTAACTGTACTTAGCAGGAACACTCTTTGAATTCCATTCTTCCAGGATAGATCGAAGCACGGGTTCTATGATGTGGATATTAGTGGGATAAGCGAAAAATTTTAAAACTGAAGTTTCCTTTTCAGCTTCTATTTTGATGGGATTGCCAAGATTGTCGTTTTTGTTCCGCCAAAGTAGTTAAAGTCAAAAGTGTCTTTGAACTCATTTTTTACCCACTTTAAAAGGTCAGATTAATTCGAAATTTTGCTCATTTCTCCAGGACTGATGACAGTACAATAATTTAATAATTTTGTTCCATTGTCCTCATCAGGATTTTCAGGATAAACGATTTCCCATTTTCAGATCGCATCCCGCATCTGATGACTAATTTTAGATCCCATTTCCAGATTTGGCAACTAGAAGATTAAATTACAACTTATTTCGATTAACTATAAGAGGGTGCTTTTTTTAGTTTTTAAAACTATAATTTATTATTTGTTAGTTAAGACCTTAGAAAACGATTTGACTATTTACTTTAAGTGAACAGTATATATAGTTGAATAACTTTGTGGTACTTATAAGTACCTCTAGTACATTGAATGTTAGCGAAAGCCCTTCTAGCACGAATCAGAATAAAATTTTGGGATTTCTACCTTTTGTGGATAAGGACGATTGATCGAACTTATGGCCCCGTTTATGATAGTAAATAAATCGAAGGTGAAATTCAACTAGTAACAGCTATTTAAACCGGCACTTCTCCCACCTCCTAACTCTTTCAAGACTCCATCTAAACCTTTCTTGGATAATGAATAGTTTCTCGTGTAACTAACTTTCAGGTCATATCCTTTGAGTGGCCTTAGCTTGTAAGCGAATTTTAAATATATATTTTTAGTTACCGTCACTTCGGGCATGTCATACCCTCGCATGAATCGCCGTTACAGTTCTCAATGTATAAGCACGCTTTAAAATCTTTCTTATGCTAAGGCGGATTATTGTAGTTAAGATGAAGAAAGGTGATACTTAAGTAATTTAATAGATACTATATTTAATAGATATAGTACAATATAGCATTTCCAGATGAAGAAAGTAAAGGAAAAAAAGGGGGGATGATGATGAAGAATCAAATGATGAGGATTATAATAGCTAGTATGATTCCTCTACTGAAATAGATTCAGATAATTTAACAGAGGGAGCAATTATTGTCCTTGATATAATTATCACATCATATTCAATGGCTAGAAAATGTAACCGTTAGCCTATGACAATACTTTTTGCGTTGTTGAACGTTGCGACAGTAAATGCGCAAATTATTTTCTTACTCAGGAACCACCTACTAAACATCGAGCCAGACGCTAATTTCTGAAATGTTTTAAATTTCAATTTACAAAAGAATGTAGAAACCAGTGAGCAATTGTTCTACGAAATTTTTAAAAAAAGATCCAAAGTGAGAACATCGCCTTACACGGATGAAGTCTAAAGGAGTGTATGAGCAATGTACTGAATGCCCTAATAAAAAGAACAAAAAAACTAAATTTACGAGTGAAAAGTGTAATAAACATATTGTATTTCCTACTTTTCTTCCTTTTTCACATTTGTATACAAATTTTACAGTAAAAGCAGAATGTAAACACCCTTGGATGTGAGATACCCTGCGCGTGAAAGTCCGTTCTTTTTCGCACAAGGAATGCTGAGTTAAATTTGCTGCAAATATAAAGCAGCATTTTCTCACTCATGATCTGACATAGAGCGTGCATTAAAATTTCAACGTTATCTTAAGTTTTGTGTAGAAGGATATCAAAATTACATTAAGCAACTTGAGAAACCAAAATAACTGCCACTAATAACAGACTTTGTAACAACAAAAAAAAAACAACAAAGGTTGTTAATAACGAGCAAAATTATTCATTTGAATCAAAACCGACAGTTTTGCTAGACATATCTTACACATCTACTGAGGATAGCATTTTGATCCAGTTCGTAACAAACCTGCACTTATTTTTGCCCGGGTTTTTGTAAAAATGTTTATAGTTTTTTCATCTTACACGATTTTTTAGGTTGTGGAACATATCCTCAAATTTATCATACTTTGCATGTATTTTACACGATTTCTTTTTGCACAGTTTTCTAAAGAAAGTCTCTACCGTGTAAGAAAATAATTGAGTGTATAATATATAGAGAGAAAGAGAAGAAGAAGACAATTGAAAAATAACCGACAATTTGAAAAATAAATTTAAAAAATGGAAGGTGGTAGAAATGGTTTTTTTGGTACATTCTACTTTGGTAGCCACTAATTTATTCTAACCAAATTAAAAAATTTTGAAAAATTCTTCAACAGATGGCAATTTATGACTAGAAAAACGAGAAAACATTATTTTATGTCCGTACTTTCACATAGATATTCCATAATTCGCTTAGCAGTTAGGTGTGTGCTTCAAAAATGGTTTACTCGTTGAACAGTGAATATTTTTGTTTTGGTTTCATAAACTAGACATAGTTTTTTTACAAAGTGAAGCAGGTTCAAAGAAAATTGAATGTCAGAAATGAACCGATAAACAGTGCAAAAAGCACTGTAAATTGCAATGCTGACGGTGCTAGAAATGTCTACCGCCCATTCGCAGCTGTTGTAAAGAGAAATGTTGCAGTCGCTTGGCGGATAGTTCAACAGAGACCCAAGATTCGATGATCGTGTCATTACCCTTCACTACAAAATCATACGTAAAATGAGATTAAAAGCCTCCTTATTCCCCAGATTTAAATCCATGTGATATTGTCTTTGAGGGCCTGTAGTGTGATGTATTGAAACAACGACAAACTATAGCTGAATTTGAACAATATGTTTCGGATGCATATCAAATTATTCCGACTGCAAAATTTTAACGGGTATCTGCAAATTTTGTTCTCAGACTGTGCCGTGTTATTGCAGCAAATGGTAGTATAATGAAAACATTGTTTGTAATTTTTCTAGTCAAAAGGGCCACTATATTGACAAACACTGTAACTAATTTTGAAACTTGATGAGAATAAATACCTTGGTTAGGAGCAGAAAGCAGCAAACCATACATTTCTATCGTCTTCCTTTTCCTGAAATTTATTTTTAACTTTTTAAATTTATCTTTTATTACTTTTGAGACACCCAGGAAATATATACACGGTTTGTTTCGACTTTATTCTCCTATATTCTTCCGAAATGATGGCTAGCAGATTTGATTTATTACAAAAAATTAACAAATGCAATACTTATTTTCTGTTCATTTTGAAACAAATATTTCATATCAACATTAAAAATAAAGTATACATAATTTTGTAAGTTCAATATATGAATAAAAATATACTTAAAATACATTGTAGCCTTATCAACGGAATATTTAAATGTGAATAGATACAAAATGTATTCTTACAACGGAAATATGGAAATTGAAACAGAACGCACGGGAATACAAATGAAAACCCTTTAAAAAAAATTTAAGGTTTTTTTCCCTTTCCCCTCCCCTTTCTAACTGTTTGTGGGTACAAAAAATGGTTGATGACATTTTTAAAAATTCTTTGATGAATTTTTCCCAAAATTCCCAAGGAAATTTCACGAAGTGCAACGGCAAAAATAAAGTAAAAAGGATTTTTTTGAAACTATGGGGAGGGGAAAATAGTGTGAAAATTGAAATGAAAATGCGCAAAAGAAAAATTTTTGTTGCAGTTCTTATTTAGGAAAGTTTATTCGTGATGTGAAAAATAATAATTTAAAAATCAAAAGCTTTTTTTCCCAGTAAATGGGGGGGGAACGTAGGATGTTAAATTTTAAAACCCAAATGAATAAATTTCGGGATTTTTAATGTACTAATTTTTTTTTTTAATTTAGGTTCGGTTTCATAAAAAGAACTTTTTCGTTAACAAAATGGGAAAAGAACATAGACGAAATTTCATGATGACCCATTTTTTTCCTCACCGGGCCCTGCCTGAATACACGTAAAATGCTAGAAGGCGTTTCGGCAAATTAAGGGCAGCCCCCTTCCCATTATTATAACAACATAGGATAAAAATGATAGGTGAAAATCGACTTTCTTTTTAAAAAATACTTCAATTTTTTTATTTTTTTTATTTCCCTATTTGTCAAGATAAATTCGATCGGTTGGGGAAAAACCCTTTTTAAAAGAATTTTTTGAGAAAAAAAATTCTTTTCCCCTATTTCAAAAAAAAATTGGCTTTTTTTTAAAACGTTTTTTAAAAAAATTTTAATTTCCACGGTAATGTTTGGGTTTTTTTTGTTTAATTTTAAATTAAAATATAAAAAATCCATGTTGAATGAAATTTCCCAATTCTTAAGCCATGATATTTTTTTTCCCAAATTATGGAAAAAATTTTAAGGGACTAAAATTTGGAAAATATAGTAAGTAGAAAATAATAAGTATTTTTTTTATTTTTTAGTTTTATTACTGAACCCCTTTTTTGGGTGGCGCAAAAACAAAAAATCACCCCAGGTATTTATTTTAATAGGTCGGGATATTAAAAAATATTAGGTTCTTTTTACTTTTGGATAAATTTTACCATACGTGTATATATTTAGTTAGAATTTTGTAATAGTAAAAACAAGTGCTTTGAGTTTTTTTTTTCCAAATTGTTGGTTGAAAATTGCTTTTTCCCGACTGTTTTTGTGACTAGTGATGGATAATATTAATAGTCAACTTAATTTCAGAACAAATAGGAATAATTTTAAATTTCTTTTTATATTTAAACATACCCCTAAAAAAAAAATTAAACCCAAATTAAATTTTTAATATTTAAAATTACTCCCGGGAAATTTTTTATAAGGTTCATATGCGATCCTAAAAAAATTTTATATTTTGTATTCCCAAATTGAAGATTACATTTTTTGTGGTTTCAACATAAAAAGTAAATTTGAAGCTTCGTCATATTCTGGCTAAAAATATTCTTATTCTGAAAATGTTGTTTCAAAAAGTTTTATAATTCCAAAAATTTGTAAAAATAAAATTTAGAAAAAATCTCTCCCACTCCCCCGCTTTTGGTTCAAAAATCCTTTTTTTATTTTATTTCCCCTTTCTGTTTCTCTTACCATGACAACATCAGAATATGCTTAATAAATATTGCACACTCTAAATGTGTTTCTTATCTAGTAATATTCGTAAAATATTCGTTTACAATCTATCACTCTAATTCCACTCAGCAGCATTAAATTTAAAAAATTAACAAAATTTTTTCCCCCTTAAAATTGTCTGGAAAAAGGAAAATGGAAGGGGCCGAAAAAGGGAAAAATTAAAAGAGTACAAAAGATAAAAGATAAAAGTTTTTTAAACAATTTTTGGAAAAAAAATGTGGGGGCTAAATGCATAAATGGCTTTTCTATTCATTTCTAAAATTTTTAGGACGGCATAATGGTTCGTTTTTTTTAAAAAATAAGTTGTTCAAATTTTTCTTCTGATTAAATGTCCCAGCACAATAATTTTTGAAGGGAAAACTCTTATTTTTTAAATTTCCTTTGTTAATTTATTATTTGAAATTCGTTGCACTCATTAAGTTCCTTTAAATGAAATAATAACAGAAAAATTTAAAATAGAAAATTTTTGTTTCGGTATTTTCATAGACGGGGAAGTGAGATATGTATAAGGGTGGCCAAAAATTAAAAGGTTTCAAACTTTTAAGGGGGGGGAACAAAGGGAATTTTAAAATAAGTTTTTGTTTGGAAAAGTATAGGCGCAAGTGACGCGTTGAGGGCATAAGCAAAAAATAAGAGACAAAGAAAAAAAAAAAAGTTTATTGGGGGTTCGTTGGTTTAAATATGCCCTAAAAAACCGTTTCCCAAAGAGCCTTTGTCCCGCTGCAGAACATTGTTGTACCACCCACTGACAAAAGTTAGGAGGGAGAGGGAAAAGGGCTGCTGGATTCAAAAACATACTCCCCGAATATGGGAGGGTGTGCGCGATTTTCGTTTAACACTTACAAAACGGTTTTAAAAGATTCCCCACCTACGTAATGAGAACAGCTCTTGTATTGACTCTGATCCGTCAGCCGCAACTTTTTAAAAGGGACTTTCTTCCCCTAATTTGGGCTGCCTAAGGTCTTCTCACGACCGCATCATGTCTGGGGACGTGGAATGAACCTATTTGAAAATTTACGCTGTAAACCGTAAAAAATTTTGGGGGGATCGGTATTGGTCAATTTAGGAAACTGCGCATGATAATACGCAGGGGCAGTTCTGCCGTTTCCACCCCTTTTAATTTTTGGGGTAAATGTAATGCATGTCTGCATTTTTGGTATTAAAAAAGTTCCCATCATAAAAGCCCGAAAATTTCGGGAATTTTTGGGCCGCTACAGAGAAAGGATCAACATCTGCCGCCCCTACCGGCAACGCAACCAACCGATAACTCCAAAATTTTTTTTTTTTTTTATTTCTCCTGTTTTAATTTTACCGGCCCTTTGGGCCCATAATTTTTATAAAAAATGATTGTTAAAATTTCCTTCTACCTTTAAAGTTTGGTTTTCCGAATTTGGGAGGGACCCCGCATACGGT
>BMAV01020918.1:0-20327 GCA_019973955.1 Trichonephila inaurata madagascariensis | reverse complement strand
TTTTAAATTTCAAATTTAAAATTATTTTAAGGAACTGAAATTTTTAACCCTCACAGAATTAATTTGAATTGATTTTGGGAAAAAGAAAAAAACATACAATTCCATAAAATAATTGTATTTTTTTTTAATATTTAAAGCGAAAAGTTTTCAACATGTTTTAACCCCGGCAGCAGGTGATCCCCTTTGATTATGGTGAAGGGGTTTTTCCCCCCCAACTTTTTCAAAATTTTTAAACAAAAAAATTAATTTTTGGAATTTTTATTTAAATTTACTTTTTTAAAGACTTTTAAATTTTTTTTAAAACTGGAAAAAAAAAAAACCAAACAAAAGGGAAACCGGGCAAAAAAGAACAAAATCAAAAATTTTTAAAATTAAAATGTTATTTGGGGCAAACTGTCATATTTTGTTCTAGTTATTTAATTTTACAGTCCTTTGATGTTCACAAATAGCATGTTGAACTTTTGCTTGCTTGTGTTTTTTTTGACAAAGCAAAGTGTGTCTTCTGATACTTATACTTCATATTTTTAGTTGATGGGGTTTTTTTTGGAGCATTTGAAAATTTTTCTTTCGTTTCATGTTCATCGCTTTTCTCAAATTTATTTTAATTTCATTATTTCGGGGTTAACCCCTTTTTTTTTTATAGTTTTAACATCTTTCTAAAATCAAAGATCCCCTTTTTTTTTTAAAAAAATTTCTGATAATTTACCAAACATTTCCTGCTAACCAAACCACAATAATTTACAACGCAGCGGTCATAAGTTATTCAAGGTAGTATGAACACAAAAATATTTTAAAAAAAGGATCCAGGGAACTCAGTCAAAACAAGTACCTTAAGATTGTAAAAACGTTCTTTCATTTTCCCAAAAAGTACAAATGGATTTTAAATTTAAAAACCGTACAAATTAACAACATCGTATTAAATTTTTTAAGCTATTAAAAGAAAAAAAAATGATAATTATTATATTTTTTTTTCCTTTTTCTAACTTTAAGTTAACAAATTTCAAAAAGGGTCGCTTTGGGAAAACAAAAAGATACGCAAATATTGGAAAAGAACTCAGAGGATCAAATTCTAATCATAAGCATTCCTTATAAAAACTTTGCTCGGCAAGACAAGCCCATGGAAGTCGCTAATACGAATTAAACTTGTTCTTAATTTAGTAATTATTAATTAGTTGTAAAATACCGGCGAAAACCCCCTTGATACATTAAAAGTATACCGACTGAAGAACCCACTCTTATGTACGAGTTCATTTACAAGAAAATAAAACATTATTGATATAATAGCTGGATTGTAAGAAGAGTAAAGCCAAGTGCGCGACAATGTTTACAAAACTGTAAAACGATTTTTTTTAAATAATCGTTCAAATTATAATTAATTTTAAGCGGTGTAATTTTAAGCCTCACAAAATTAGCATTTAGAGTTGATGTTATAAATAATGAACAATAATATAAAATTCCGGTGAAGAATAATTGTATTATTTTTAATATTTAAAGCAAAAGAACATGTCTTAACCGGGGGCGGCGCGCACTCTATACTAATGGTCGAGCGGGGTTATTAAGTCACCTTTTTTTTTATAACTATTTTTATACTACACAATCAAAATCGTAATTCCAGTGAATAATTTAATTCAGAGAAAATATACTTACCTACTTTCAAGGACTTTTCAATTAAAAATTACAGGAATATTATTTTCAGGCAAAACTGTCATATTTTGTTCAAGTTATTGTTATTTTACTCTCCTTTGATGTTTGACAAATAGCATGTTGAACTTTTGCTTGCTTGTGTGTTTTTGGCAAAACAAAGTGTTTCTTCTGATACTTTTACATATTTTAGTTGATGGAGTATTTGGTAGCATTTGAAATTTTTTTTTCTTTTTCATGTTCATTGCTTTTTCAAATTTATTTAATATGCATTATTTCAACAGGTTTATCCCTTTTTTTATCAGTTTAACCCTTTTTAATAGAGATAAAAAAATCCCATTTTTTTATATATATATTTCCCCATTTTCCAAAATTTACCTGGCATCATGCTCATTTACCAAACCACAATAAGTCTACAACAAAAGGGAATCAAAATTAAAGTTATTCATAGGGGAGGGAGGGGGGGTGTAGAATGAACACATAAAAAATTTGGGGGAAAAGAATGCACCGGGGAAATCAGTTAAAACAAGTTTCCAAGAATTAAAAAAAGTTTGTCACCCCAAAAAAAGGGGAAAAAATATTTGTTCACGTTAAAACTGTCAAACAGGGGGGATATTAGGGGGGGTCAATTAAACAGTTTTTCCGAATTCCCATATCGTGCGCTCAGTGCTCGGGGTGACCGGTCCCGGTTAAAAAATTATTTAATACAATATGGATGCTCTAAAAAAATTTTTGAAAAAGTTTTTCAAGTTTTTAAGTTTTGGGAAACCACAAAAAAATTTTCCAAAAAAACCCCAGCCCCGAAATCATAAAAATATTTTAAAGGGAAAAAAAAAAAAAAGAACAAACCCAATAAAAAAAATACAAAAAAAGGGACTTAAGTCAAAACCAGGCAAAGAGCAAAAAAAATTTTGCCTGCCAACTAATGTACAAATTTAATAATATAACAGTGATGAAATTTTTTTTCCTTAAATTTTTTGATTATGGGTCGGGGTTTTTTTTTTTTCCCTTTTGAAAGAGAAAGTTTTTAAAATTTTGAAAGAACACGTAAAAAAAAAAATCTCATCATGGGTTTACCCCAAATAAAATAAAATGTTTTTTTTTTGGTTTAAATAGTATCTAAAAGAAAAGATAATGGGGGTTTTGAAGTAAATTTTTATTTTTTTACGTAATATCGCAGATGATATATATAAATTATATCAGTGTAAATGTGTTTTTTTTATTATGTCAAAAAAGTTTTTTTTATTTCTTTCCAGCAAATAATTTTTAAATTTTTTTATTTTCGATATGCTCCCCCCTCGGGGGTTTTATCGCCCCCCCCAAAAATAAATTTAAAAGAAACACCCCTATGGTGTGGGTTTTAAAACTTTTTTTTGTTGTGGACCTCTACTCCATGAAAGGGGCATGCTTACCAAAATTTAAGTTTCAAAAGTTCGAAAATTGGATTCTATTTTATCTCTCTATAACATTTTTTTCCCCCTTAAAATTTCCCTTTTTTGGGGGGTAAATTTTTCCCTTTAAGAGCCTCTATACCTTGGAAGGTATATACCAGCCAAAATTCAAATCTGTAGGTCTAATGGTTAAAAGAGAATTTTTTTGGTTGCTTAACCACTTGCCAACATTTTTTGAGGTCGATTTTGGATAATCCCTTTCTTATCGGAAAGTTTAGTAGTTAGCACATATTAGTTACATATAGTTTAAAAACGGAAATATTTATCTATAATGCCTTTTTTAACCCCCTCAAAATGTCTTTTTTTAAAGACCCTTTTTTGTAGCGGATTTCTTTTTCCCAAAAATGAACATGCCTGTTTTTTTTTTTTTAAGTTTCTAGACCCTAATAATTCAAAATCAGGGGAAAATTTTCCCAAACCCCCGTCCCCCACTACCTGGGGGTCGATTTTCTTTAAAAACCCATTTTCTTTCGGATATTTACCCATAAAAGGAATCTCTTTCTACAAAATTCAAGACTGCAGTCAAAGTGAAGATAGGAAAAAATATTATTTTAATTTTTAATTTTTTTTTGTTTTTTTTAATTATTTTTATAAAAATGATTTTAAAAAAATTTTTAAAAAAAATAAAAAGGGTGTTTAATTTTTATGTGAAAACCAACATAAACAAATAAATAATATGATTAAATAATTACTATAAATTGTATTACCTAGTTCATTTCGAAATAATTTGAAATTTTTTAATGAAACAATTAATGCTATTAAAAAAAAAAAACTTTTCAATGTTATTGTACTTGACCTTATTACTATGTTTAGTTAAAATATTTGTAATTTTACACAATTTAATATGTAAGACCTCTACACTGGCCGCCCATCAGGTACAGTGGTTAGTAAATGTGACTGCGGTGCCGTAGGGCCTGTGGGTTCGAATACCGAAAGTGGCCACGGTAGCCGGGGTGGGTTTTAGGTATCCGTCCCTGTCTTTCCTTTACACCAGTTCCCCAAACCGGGACCCCACGGGGTCCCGCCGGGAAAAGAAAGGGTGGCCTTTAAAAAAGTTAGAAAAAACGTCCTCCCCTTTTTGTGGTGTGGTAGGGTTGGGGGAGGGGGCCAATGGTTTTCGTCCAAGTCACTTGACCATGGTTCAAAATTACATGGTCCAACGCCAAAAGCCCTCGTGTAGCTGAACAGTGCGATGTTAATATTCAATCAATCAATCAGTCGAGTACCGGAAAAGACATGGATGTTTTTATTGTAATCCTTCATGACTTTAAAATTTCTTCTTTCCTTGTTAATGTATGTTTCATGCTTACTTCTGTAAGCCCCCGTGTGATACTTTGTGGTGCACGGGTATTTATAAATGTTCTCAATAAATAAAAAAAAACCCCTACACTAACCCTTTCTATGAACGGAATCTATGTGTGTTGAGTGAGTATTCATTACCGTTGGTGGCACACCTCGTAATTTTGATGCATGGTCAAGTAACGAGTATGACACCAAGAGACCCTCCGGGAATTTTTTCAACACGTAAACGGAAGGCTAAAAGGGCCCCGGTTTTTAACGTGCTTCAGTCCCTGTCCAAGGTGGGTGTTCAGGGTCACTGGGTGGCCGCTGTAGCTTAGTGCTCAAGATCACAGTCTCGTGGCTGGCGTGTCATCAGTTCGGGTATAGTACCCCTGAAGACCCGCCGTAAAGAAGAGGTCCATGCGCGTTAAATATGTCGAGGCACCATCATCCTCCCCTTGGTGAGGTGTAGAAGTTAAGAAAGAGATGTACTGGCTCAGATGTCGTCCTCGTCACTTAATCGTGATTCAAAACTACGAAGTCCGTTGTCAGCAACTCTCGCACAGCTGTATATTGTGACTCTATTGTCATTCCCGCAGGGGCACTAGGGCTCAAACTGATGACACATTGGCCATGAGTCTGTGACCATGACCACTAGACTAACGCGGCCATCGGAATAGATGATGTTGAGGGATAAACAATGGAAACCCAGAGTAGCGTATAGCAGCTCTTTGTGCCCAAGACGGACTTACACCAGTGTACAAGAACACACATACATCTATGACTTTGTGAAGAAGTGTTATGATGTAATTTAAACACACATAACTTCCTCTCACACAAGCACAAAAAGGTTAATACATCACAAAATTCATTCCAAACTTTTCATTTAGTATTTAAAATACCAAAGCTTAAAAATTGAAAAAAAACCTGTCAATATCTTTAATAACTTATAAGATATATGTTTTTTTATAATCTATAATCAATACAGAAAAAAAAGTAGTTTAGTAAACTCTCCAATAAAGTAAAAATGGAAACACTGTCATGATATCCTGTGCAAATGGAATTACATAGAAGAATTTTTTTTATTTTGAATCTATAACCGTACGTACATAAGTAAAAGCAAAAAAATTAAAAATAAATAAATAAAAACAGGGACTTAGTTCTTAAGACAAACATATTCAAACAAGATACACTTATCCACTTATCAACCATGTGTTCTGATAGTCTCCAGATAATATGGTTTCATAAAAAACACAACGAAAAAAAAAAGAATGCAAGCTTAATCTTTTTGTATGATTAAAATTTTAAAATTGATATAAGTTTATTCTTTATTACAAAAACACTTGACGTGGGGAGGAGCTGATGTGCACATGAAGCCTGTTGAGTCTAGAAGTTCTCATGTTGGCGTAGTGAGGAAGTCTGAAGGAGCACGGACTAATTTAGGTGCCTTTCTTGTCAATTTATTATAGTTCAAAAGAACGAGGACCGTGGAAACCATCCTTCTGTTTCTTTGAAGTGACACGTAAATAATCAGTCAAAGAATCAACCCATGTTTAAATGGTTAATCAGAAATATAAAAATGTATAGTAATTACAACGCCTTTAATATACGATTATCATAACTATTCAATATTCCCAAAATAAATACACAATTGAAAGTGAAAGAGAAATAAAAACCGATATTAAGTTTAAGATTGATTGACTGATTTAACAACGCACTTCAAATCTAAAGAAGGCATTTGGTAATGGATCTCATAACTTCCATCATCGTTTCAATGACGAGGAGGACACCTCATCTGACTCTTTACTTGGCGTGGTGTGGTAGTTAGGAAAGGGGTGCTGGCTCAGGTGTCGTCCACGTCACTTGACCATGATTTAAAATTACGTGGTCCGTCCCCAAAAGCCCTCGTGTAGTTGAATAGTGCGACGTTAATATTCACTCATTCATTCTGACACTTTACTTTTCGCACTTCCCCATTTCACAACATTGGGACTTTGAACCTCGACTGATTTAACGTGTATCAGTCCTTCTTCACGGCGGGTCTTTAATGTCAGAAAGTTACGAACCCATAAATATTCAGAAATGACACAGTACACGAGTTCATGACCATAACCACTCTTGTACTAGGGTTAAAAAAACTTTTAAAACTAAAGCTAAATACAAGCAACTTTTACTAATAGATGCCTGTTTAAGTTTATTATGTTATACATATTGTACCATATCAAAATTAATATTTTTAAAAGTGCATTTTATATAAGGATTAATTAAGTTTCTAAGGAACAGACCAATTGCACTAACTTCCTGTTTTTCAGTCTCATGTATGAAATATAAACCTATAAGATTGCTTCTATCAGGAAAATGATTTCTCAACTCTTTTTTGTGATTGGATTGATGATTGTTTACTATCTCATTTAAAAATACATTAGAGGTAATGGTGACGAGGAAGTAGCCTGACTTCGTATCCCAGTTTATATACTTTTGAAATCTTTTTGTGCAAATAGACACACAACAAACATTTTTGAAGGAAATTCGATGGCTGTGGTAACCTCAGTATCATGGTAATGGATTCGCGGATTGGGTTGTTAATTAGTTCAAGCCTTAGTGCCAATGAAGACATGCAGTGTAGAGCCATTGATGCACATTAAACATGTCGTAACTGAAAGATGTGGAAGGAGAAGGGCTGTGAAAGTTAACGTGCTACCTTGGTCACATGACCATGGTTCAAGATTAAAAGGTTCATCACAAATAGTCCTTGTGTTTTGTTATAGGTTAATGTTGAAAAAGACTCTCAAACTCATTACTAAAAGAAATTCGAATTTTAATACTTCATTGCTTAAGAGGTCATATACCTTTGAAAATTTCCGGAAAATCTATTGTTTTATTATTATTTTATAGAGCAAACCTTTCTGAGTGTTTTAAAAGAAACCGCATGCAGATATTCCCAATAGCACGGAAGTTACATTAGAAGCAAAAGAGCAGAAGAGACAAGGCACAATATTAACATTCCGGCTCCAGGGTGGTATGTATAACTGGTGGCGGCGACCTCTGTTTACAATATTTTCATTCTAGTGGCACCAAATGCTTAAAATAAGCCTCAAATATTATTATTATTGTTCTGAACATTAACTACAACTACTTATTTGCAAACTTCTGTTTTGTTTTTGCACGATAAAATTGATTCGTGATTCACCTTCATTTTCAGTTTTACTACCGTATCTTATTCACAAAGGCATAAGTTTGCGGGATGGGGTGAGGACAGTGTGCAGAAGGATGATCGTCTGGAAAAATTCGGATTGCCAGATATTGATTCATCTTTTGATGACGTTTTGATATAAGTGTGTTTTGGAAATAAAACTAACCATATTTACGGCTCGTTCGGCATTTACTTGCAAAAACATGAGTATATTGAACTCACAAGAAAAATATATTTAGAAGGTTTGTCTAATTGTTTTCTAAACGTTGAATGCAAGAACAGCAGGGCTTTATGTTCCGTTTAAAATTTAAAATGCTGGGTAAAGAAAGAAACATTTACCGAAATAAACATGCGCTTTGTCTGTGCAATGGAACCTTTGGACGGGGTCATGCAGCAATGACAAGCCTGTGGTGTTATGGTTTCCTCCTCCAGGTTGCTGAAAAATCTACACAATGGTATGCCAAATATGGCTGCAATTGTGTGGTAGAAAAGCAGTTAAGAAGCTTCAAAGAAGCTAAAGTAGCTTTTGGAAAGGTAGCAAATTCGTAAATTGCGTGGGGAAGGCGTGGCTGGTGCGGGACAGGGCGGGTGGATTTCAGAACAGGAGAATGATTGCGTTCGGTGCCAGGCTGTAAGTCCATGGAAAAAAGTATCCACAATTTCAAAAGTAAATTATGTTGGACATGTTCAAAACGAATAGGAACTCGTTTACGAAAAATTAAACAAACCAAACTCCAAACTCCAGTGATGGGAAGTCGATTATAGTGCAAGGAAAGGGGAAGGTTGACCAACAGAATGATCGACTTAATCACAACTATACTAAAAAGGGAAATACAATCAAACCAGCAGAAATAAAAACATGCCTGTCGGATATGGCTTTAAGTTTGATATCGCGCCATTTAAAACATATGCGTTTAAGTGACGAAGAACAGTGCACAGTTTTTTTTGCCACCATAGCCAGGTCCCTGTTCTTGGTATGAAACATCAAAACAAGTATTAGAGAGTGAATTAATGGAAACTTTTTAAACACAGTAATCAAGTACCAGTGGCAGTAATAGGATTGCAAAACCGCATTTGTGATCTATCACACCCAACCTAAACTCTCCTACAAAAATGTCTAGGGGGTAAGACCCAAAATAATGAATCCTATTAACTCATTAATATGGAAATTATGCCCAAAAACTTTAGGTTGTAGTAGAGGTGTTGATATTTCTACAAATAAGGCAATTGTCATTTTCAGTGGTAACGAGTAAAGACAGACTAAAAAAATTATGCAATCACTTGGTCTGACTGTTGGTAATTGCGCAAAATTTGTTACACACTTGTAGATATAAAAAATATTTGAACTGCAGGCGACATTTTAATCTCCGCACAAAAGAGTACTTACAGGTTCAAAGTACAATTTAAAAGCTAGCGGCAAAAATTAAATGAAAAGAGGGAACATCTGGCCTTTAAATGTGGAGAATTTTAACATTTGGAATCATGGCAAATACACTTTCCACATTCATATCACAAATTATTTAGTATAGTAAGTACTTGTAATTAGTGTTTTAAGCATTTTATAATTTTTTTTTACTTTATTTGAAGAAATGAATCACTTTGTGTTATGTATTTTTGATTATTTTGTAGCTTTTGATATCGTTTTTCGATGCTTGTACTACATTTAGTAAAATATATGTTTTAGTTATAATAATCTATAAATTAGAGAAGTTTTGACTTGCTTAAAACTTTCACATTGAACAATTAAAAATTTGGAATTTATTTATTTGGTAACCAAGTTCATATACTATATAAAACCGTGGTAGAATTTTATGTTTTGATGTCAATTTTCTCAGAACGTCATTTTTCACCATTACATGGCATATTTTTCAAAACTGTTCCATGGAAAATGATAAATTTTACTGGAAATTCTGACCATATCTGTACTTAAAATAACGCAGTTTGAATTTTAATGAAAGAAAAATTTAAAATTACAAATAAAAAATAGCGAAGTACTGAAATTTATAGTTAAATTTTAGAGTATTGCATAGTTTACTAAAATTTAAATCAGTGTTTCATATAAACTTCGTCATTTAAAGAGACCAGCACAATTTCAACACTGAGCAAAAATTTCATCCAAAAAATATTTAGTAACTGTTTTTATAAAGCTACTTGCCGCTTGAAAATTCCTCATCTACAAAGAAGCCAGAATTTTACTTTTTGTAATTATCTAGTAAAAATTTATCCTAATTAAAATGTGTTTGCTGGATATGTTTTAAGTAAAGTAATATCTATTTATTATTTTATTCCTCCCAAAAGAATTTTACATTACATTAAAGCAATAATAAAAAATTATAGAGCTCTAAATATGTAGCTCCTGGTACTATACATTTTCGACTTTTTAAAAGGTATATAACCCCTTAAAAGTTTTCGAAATCACCAATAAAACTGGACCACAATTCCTTGCGTGCCATTTCAATAAAAAAATATTTTATTTAAAACTTACTTTTCTTTTCTCAATAGGTGTACATTTACAATTCCTTTATCTGGATCAAGTAAATCAGACGTAAGCAACACTGAACGCCAAAAAAAGGGGCAATGACAGCAGAGCCGGAATTTCGGAAGCATGAACATTTCAAAAATTAAACATCTGTCCTATTTTCTACATCTTGGGGAAACTTTAATGTCCAGTTTCTATTAAAGAGAGAGAACTTCCTCTTTACAGCATTAGTAAGTTTATTTAATAATCGAAACCGCAAAATCTGTGAAGGGAATCTCCTAAACAATAAACCCATTACGAATACCACAGATCTGACCACAGAGATTTAAATGATTACGTAACGAAAATTTTTAAACCCAACACAATATAAACTTTCGACATTCTTCTTAAAATATTTCGACTCAAACTATGTTCGAAAATGTTGTTCTTACAAACAAATTTTAAGCTTCTTAACTGAGCAATTTTTTACTGCTAAATGAAATTAACTTCTTGATCTGTCTTAATGATATAAACACTAAAACAGCGTAAATGTCAAAATAAGTAAAATATATAATATTAGGATTAACCGCGATCATAAAGCGCCAGATTTACATTCTACTTTTACAAGCAACAAGAAAATTTTTTCCAGGATTACAAAAGGGTAGCAGAACCACGATTTTTCTGTAACGGCTGCACATTTTTAGATCGTGAACTTTCATGCATGATGCAATCCCTCTTTCTCGAACGATTGAAATGTAATGACCTTCAAAAGTTTATCTAGGGGGCTGAGAACTCCCGCGAGAAGTTGAGCATATGTATACAGTCTGCTCTAAATGTTTGGAAAATGATTAAAATAATATTTTTCTACTTTCTACTATCATTATCTCATTAATTATTAAGTATAAGTAAGGCGTTCTCTCAAAGAAGTAACTGTATGAATCACACACATTTGCGTATTCAGACTAATAAAGGTTTGAGAAATTTACAAGTTTTTCACTAGATGTTGTTCTTTAAAAACGGAAACACATCTGCACACGACAAAGTGCACTTATATTTCCGAATTTTCATGTTATAGAGATTATTGTAATTATATTAGTTTTGGGGTAATTATATAAAAGAGTTAAATTTATATCCGTATTATGAATAACGATATTTTTTTAGTGTTGTACTATTTCTTACACATCGAATGACATATACTTAGAAGTGACATAAAATCGTTTGTAGATATTTGACATTTGCATAATTCAATTTTAATTCATTGTCAATTTGTTATTATCTTTTATCTTCTTTTTTAGCTACATTTAAAACAAGGAGTTTATGTTCTATGATTATTTTACCTGTTTGTGTGTTTTAGTTTCACACGGTAAATTGAAACCAATTTTTTGAAACATTTTTGTTATTAAAAAAAGTTTTTAAACATGTTTTGACTGTTATTGAGAAAATTTCTTAATGAACGTATTATAACGTTTTTTCTTATTTATACTCTAAAGTGTTTTGACGATCTGCTATTCAAAATGTATGATATTCCTTATTTGAAGTACGAAATAGTTTATTTACTGACAATATAATATGAAATTGAATAAATGTTTCATCATATATTAAAGCAGTCTTTATTTGACATGTTTAATAGTTAATGTTTTTATTTATTTAGTAGGTGTACTGAGCCAAAGACATGAGACATATATACATAAAAAGAAAAGAAAAATTGTTTTACGTAAGATATATATATATATATATATAATGTATATTATATAGATATTTATGTATCCACCAAGAACAATGAATGTACAGCGCAAAGAAACAATGTTCTACTTTTTTGGAGGGTTCTTTGACGATGCTGCTTTTATGCTATTAGGTATAGAAAATGTTACGCGTTTCATTACGCAAAAGTTCTTTTCTATTGGAAATTTTCTGGTATTTTTCGCACCGCAATTTCAATTAATTTGTCTACAAGTAGTTTAAATGGCATCATTATGTTAATAGAATATCGGTACATTTACAAAATGGAAGAAAAAAATGGATTTGAAGGATTTTAAACCATAGTGTAAAAGAATTCTTTTTGAATTCGTTGGTAATCTTGTGCTAGGAAAAGAATTTTTGAGCATTCAATAAAAAGTTAAGCTAATTCATTTGCGCTAACTAAATTATAATGAATAGTTTGTGAAGTAATTAAAATCAAATTAAGTTTTTACACATTAAATTATCTTCTTTACTAGAAATGTTTACAGTATTTTTTAACAAAACGAAACATTCAATTATATTTGATACTTAAGAATTATGCCTTTGACCCATTGCGACAAATTCAAAAGCGTCGCCAAGAGTTTCTCCTTATGCAGCTATGTTCTAAAATAAGTTCAACTCTAAAATACTGTTAGTACATATTAAAAAGTAATTTTGCTTATAATTTTCAAATTCTTGTGATTTGTTGTGGTAAAATTGTTGATCTCTTATATACAGAAGCGAATGTGATTAAATATTTTCAAATGTACGACATAATGCGCAATTACCCGAAAGATTATGGGATTTGGCGAAATAAAAAAAGTATCGGAATTGATAATATTTAAAATCATACGTATGCTAATTCTCATGTGGAGGAGATTATTAAGTGAAACTCATATAAGGCACAATTTTAAATGCAATTACGGCATTTGGGCCACTTAAATAGCTTACATGGTACTGGATGGTTTTTTGCGACGGTATCATACGTAAAACCCTTAAGTTAATTATGTTGGAAAGGCTCCTAAAAATACAATTATATATTGATTAGAACAAAAAGTAATATAATTAATATTATTACTCATTGGGTTTTAACAGAAAGGACGACAATTATTCAATCTATTAAGTACATGACTTTCAATAGTCAAAGTCGTAGAAAAAAAATATATTATTTTAAATTAAAATAAATTAATAGACTATATAAGACACACATGACGTTTTCTTTTATTTACAATGTTAATACGTATTAATATTTTTAATTTAATTTTTTTATTTCGTAGTTTGTAGAGTAACAAATTAGTGACTGCGGGTAAAATGTTCAGAATTTGTCACTTTGAATTTTTTCACTTCTGGTATAGGTTAAATATGATAGGAATCAAAGTATCTCGCGTTAATAAATGTTGATCACCGATAAAGAACACTTGATCAAACCTCGTGCTTCATTTTTTTTTTAATTAGCGTATGTTCATGTTTGTAGTTGAATATTCCTTTTGAGTTGTATCATTTACTTTTATAAATTGAATTTACGAGTATAATAAAAGAATTAAATTTCATTTGTTTGTAACAAAATGTCAGTACTATTTTCGTGCGTATTTCCTTCTCCAATTTATATTTAAACTTGAGCTTCGATAGAACAAACTCCTAATAAACATATCTTTATTATGTACTAATATAGGTTATATTCACTTAAATTTATTTACTTAATATTATCGTTTGTTTAAATTTTCTATTTCGTCTTTAACTGAATAAATCATTTAATTCTAAGCAAATAGACACGCAAGCTAAGTCTTATTGTCTTAGAATTCTTGTACCTGTTTCTGGTAGAAAAATCACTCTGTGCATTTTTGAGTCTTACAGTTTTACAGAACAGGCAAAAATTTTAATAACATATTTAATAGTTGTTTTTTCCGCTTACATTTTGCGGTCAATGTATAGTTATTAATATTATAAATTTGGTTTTATTTGAAGGATTACAGAAAAAATTAATTTTTGCATAATCTACAGTTTAAGAAAGACATATTCTTTTCATATTTTTCATTTTTTTTTATACTTTGTCTATAATTTTCTATTTTATTTTGAATTTTTCTGTATCTGTTGCATGTATTACGGATATTCAAATATATATACGAGGTTGGGGCATAAGTCATGAAAACAATTTTTTCTTGTAGATATCTAAACGGATCACAAACGTATATGTGTCGTGTGGAAGTTTTGCAGGCATAGTGTGTATGCAGAAAACAGATGGCTCTGTGATAGCTGGTAGTAGCGCAGCAAAGGTTGTGAAATCAGTCAGTTGGTGAGAGTGTCGCGTGAGATGGAAGTAAACCCGTGTTGAGCAGCGCGCTTACAATAGCTGTTCTCCGAGGAAAAAATGCGATGGAATGTCACAGTGAATTAGTGGAAGCCCTTGGGAATAATGCCCTATCATACCGTACAGTAGCGCAATGGGTAGAAAAGTTTCATCAAGGACGTGTGTCAACCAGTGACGAGCAACGTTCAAGACGACCGTCAGTGTGCGGAAAAATTGGAGCTCCCATCGTAATCTCCCGACATTTCGCCCTGTGACTTTGATCTTATTCTCAAGATTAAGGTGATTCTCAAGATTACGTGGTGGGTGGTTTGCAACACGAGAGGACATTACTAATGCTATACGCCTACAGGTGACCCGATTCACACATGATGCGGCAAATGCTGAGGCTGATGGTATTCTGTGCCTTCCACATCGTCGGCAGCGTGTGGTGACAGTAGAAGGGGACTACATTGAAGGTCTTTAGGCCCATTCTGTCATGTCAACTTTACGTGCACTGTGCTGTCATTCTTCAGCACCGTGAAGGCAATATTGTCCTGTATATACTACCGCAATAAATTAGTGTGTTACGATATTTCAGTGCTATTCATTGTCTTCACATGTAGTTAACACCTTGTTCTTTAGTCTGTATGTATCACATTTTCCAACTGGACTGGTATCTTCGAGAAAAAAAATAGTTGCCATGACTTTTGCCCCAACCCTCGTATATATATACATATATTTTAACATAAAGTCTTATTACAATCTTTAGGGATGTTCGTATAAACATTTTTGGATTGAAAGTGTCTCTAACACTAGTGAAAAAAGCTACTAACATTTAATTACTAAGTAACCCGATTCAATCATTCATGGAAGCAGCTATAACATAGTGGTCATTTCCGGCAGTGTTGAGTCGTGGTTCGAGCCCGGTGGCAACATAATACACGTCATGTAGAAGTGCTGAAGCACATGAAATTGGTCGATGCTCTAAGTTCTCAAATTGGCACGTTGTGGAATTATCAAGAGGCAGATACCAGCTCAAGTGTTGTTTTAGTCACTTGAGCATGTTAATAGTTTTCTGGCTTCGGAATGTGAATCTAATAAAACAACAATCAAGTTTAGTGAAATAATTATTACATTTTAATGCATTTAATTTTTAATGTACATTTTAATCATTGGTTCATCATTTTTAAGAGAAAATGTAACACAGTTGGGGAAAATAAGATACACGTTATAATTTAAATTGAGTAATATTCTAAATTTAATCTGTAAAATCAGTGTTAATATTTTATATTTAAATTTAGCCTTTGATTTATAAATACTTAAAATATACAATATATTATACGCATACATACGCAATACGATTTCTCCTGATTCCCAATAACCTATTTGCTGATTTTGTGAAGACAATCTTGTGCTCGCATAAAACCTACAGAATTAATTCAAACATGTCTTAAAAGATTTGCATAAGAAAATTCTGAACCTCTAGTCTCTCTGAAAGAAATATGTTAGTTAAAATAGGGAAAAAAATACACACTAAATGATTTTACTAAAATTATAAGTTATTTTCATGAAATGTAAAACAATTCATTTTAATCTCTTTAAACAGTGTTTTAACAGCCAGGAATAATTGCAGGAATCGAGGCATAACCGTTCTACAAAACGGCATATTCTGCAGAAAATTATGTGTTCTGTCCCATACAATGCCAATTATTAGCTAATATGTACGCATAGAGCCTTACAGTACCAAATTTCTTCCAAAATCCCTGGCGGACGCTTTAGCTTAGAGGTAATGGTCATGAACTCAAAACCGGTGTGTCACGGGTTCAAGTCCTAGTGCCATTGAAGACCTACCATGATGAGCAGATCTATGCACGTTAAATCTATCGAGGCGTAATGACTTCCAGTCGGTGTAGGTAAAAGTTTGTGCAATTGCTGAAAGATCTAGTGTCGCTTTCGTCACTTGGCCGAGGTACAAGATTAAGTGGTCATTCACCAATAGCCCTCGAGTTGCTTTGCAGTTTGACGTTAATATCAATTTCACTCCCACCCAAAATGACAGGGCTTCCTTAAATTGCTGGGTCTTTGACAATATTTTACAGAACTGTTTCCGTGTTGCGGACGAATGATGGCTATATAAATAATGCACTTTGGAAGGCATATTCCGGACGAATATGTACCGGTTGATTCAAAAACACAGTTTGACCATTTTTAGAGTATCATAAATTTTTATTGAATAAAGTCATTTACTTTTATTTTATTTTTAGCCTTTTATAGTTGATTTTGCAGTATGACATGGTATAGAATCTTGGTGGGAAACAAATACTTTTCTCGAAGGTAACGCTTTTACTTTCTTTGATCATGTGCATCAAACCTTTTTGCTGATAGTATTTAGCATCAATTTTAGCCTTTGGTTCTACACAAAAAATGGTTCTACTAAGCCTTGAAGAACACTTCTTTCCATACCATAGCATCTGATGGCTTAACCTTTTCCAAAAGAACTGCACCTTTGCGACGCTTTTCATGAGTAATATGTTGTATCTTCATCAGTTGTAAATGATAGATGAAACAGTGTTTATCTGAAGTTATCCGTGTTTTGTATATACCTTTGCGTAACATAAAATACAGACGTTAAGAGTGTTTTTTCTCGTTTCTTACGGCCTTTGCAAACATTTGACGACACACTTGTTTTTTCAATCTTTTAAAATCAATTTTCTGTATCTGACGACAGTTGTCGATTGCGATACCTGTAGCTTCTTTGACAAAGTTCTTTGAAGCAGAGGATTTTTACAGCAATAATTCTTTTTAACATGTTTTTATTATTCATTAAAGTCTTTCTTTCGTTTTTATTTTTATCCTGGAACTTCTGATTGCGAGCCAAATTTTATTTCATTTCAAAGTTTAGATAGAAATACACTAGAAAAAGGTCTTTTTTCATTTTAAATACTTTATTTATAACAGGATTTCAACATACATCCTTTAAAAGCCTTACAATTTTGTTCCGAGTTTGAAGATACAATTTCGGTACTATTATTTACTTCCACTAATAAAAAGGCATTTAAATGAAATCATTTTCGCTTTTAAAATAAAACCATTAGTAAAACGAAAGAAATTCACTATAAATAGTTCCCGTAAAATCCGGCGTATAACGCCTACCAGTGTGAAATACGCACCCACTCTTTCAGGCTGCAATTTTTAATTTTTAGGTATATTTTCCGCATAACGCGCACCCCTTTTTACGAAAACCTGAAATATACGTATGAAATGCTATTATGTTTAGAAGCGGTATTTTTCTAAGCTTTTGCAAAAATAGTATACTTTTAGAACTATAACTCTTTTTTAGTTCATAAGGCATGCAATTTCTTTTAAATAAACTGTATTTAGGTATGCGTAAGAGAAATTTTTTTATTTTCATCTCTCTTCTGTCATTTTTAAAACTATCAATTTATACCCAGCGTATAAGGCGCACCCTTAAATTTTCGATCTTATTTTTTGTGCTTAAAGTGTGCGTTATACACCGAATTTTACGGTATATGCTTTTAAAATTGGTCACACTAATTTAGAATCAACCGGTATTATATTGTGTTAAGCAACACGACACACAAGGGTTTTGAGATGACAACAAAAAAAGTGGTTTTGTACACAAGACTACCTTTTCCGTAAATCGTTACAACAGTTTTTGTAGTCATGATATTGCTTAGGCGATGTTTAATTTTTACCTCCTTAAATTTTAAATGGATTTCATAATGATACTCTGGAGTAGATTAGTTATTTTTGCATTTTCCCTTATTACCTTAAGGTAAAGCTAGATTTGCGAAGATACCTCTCTGTAGAGAATGGGAATTTTAAATATTATGCCTTCCTCCTTTTTGTTAACTTATACTACCATGTGCCACCAGATAATAAAAAGAGATTAACATGATAATGCTTCGTTTCTTCGGCTTAACAATAAGAATTTTTGTGATTCTGGTAAAAGAGGGTGATAAGGAAAAATTTATGCTCATTTTGTTTGAAAAATATTGTTAGTTTAATAAAATTTTTAATAAAATTGTTGACACGTGTTGATTTTGTAAGATATGTTTCAAAAAGCAGCTAAGATGGAAAATGACACTTCTTAATAGGTATTAAAAACTAAGCACATTGGTAACAAAGCTGTTTGTTTTGTCCGAAATATTAATTGATGAACCTCTAAAGGTTAACATGAATCGTTGATATACACACACACACATAGGAAATTGTGGATGCCGTGGTAGAGTAGTGGTCAAGGTTACGGACTCATGACTGGCGTGTCATGAGTTTGAGCCTAATAACACTGAGGACACGCAGTGTAAAAGAGGCTGATGCACGATTCCATACTATCGCAGCCATTCATACTTTCAAAATAAATCAGCAAATTGGCAAACCCGACTTCGCACGTGTCGTAGGGGCCCAATTAACAACCATAAGCTTCGTTTCATATTTTGCCGCTATTCCAAGGTAAACCATACGCTGATATGGCAAGTTCGAATACAAAAATACGAATCTAGGATTTAAGAATACTTAATAAAATTTAAAAAAAATATTACTATTATTTTCACCGTAAAAACCGGCGTATAACGCGCACTGGTGTACAACGCACACCTATACTTTAAAGCTGTATTTTTTAATTTGTATGTACATTCGCCGTATAACGCGCACCCTTAAATTTCGATCGTATTTCTGGTGTTAAAAGTGCGCGGTATACGCCGGATTTTACGGTATGTATAATAATAATAATAATAATAAAATAATAATATTATTAATTTACGCTGTACTCTAATAAAGTAAAAATATTAAAATTAAATAATAAAATTTATTTATTCTTTTAGTAATTATTATTCCTTTTTAATTCCTTATTATTTTTAACATAGTATTTTTCGACTACACCCTCCATATTCCATTAGCCGAATTGGTTTTTAGAACTCGTGAGATCTTTTCGAATGTCGCAAAATACACTGTCTGCCGTAAAAAATACACCAAGAAGGAAGCATGCAAACCATGTTAAATTAACATCATGCGTTTGCTGAGATGAAATATTCAAATCATAAGCGTTATACCACAGACTCACATTACGGGCAACCGTAATGCCACCCGCGCTATATAAAGGGAGTACAGATTGGCGATTTTAAGGGCGATAATTGTTTTTATTGCGTTTATTTTTTATTTATTTATTTTGAGTAAGTCGTTTACCTACGCCTCGTGGTAGACATCGAGCGTCCTTTGACCAAGTTTCTAAATTCGATCGACTAAAAATAGTAGACTATTGGGAATGCGGAATATCCTTGAGATAAATCGGCCAACGTGTTGGACGAAATCAATCGGCCAATCGTGTTGGATCTGTCATTGCTGGATGCAGGAGGAAACGACAGACAGATGGGGCCTGTAGCATCCAGCTCATTACACCACTGCCCATGAAGACAAGCGGATAGTGATAGAGTACGCAACCACATCTCGAACAATAGCTGAACAGATTCAGGTCCATAGCGTAACCCATAGCACCATTCGGTGTCCTTTCGTACCCTTTTCAGCAGAGTGGAATATTCGTAAGGCGTCCATTGCTTCATTTACCCTTGACTGGAAACCACAGGCGTTTGCGCCACTAATGGTGCGATGAACGGTGGACATGGACAAGGAAATGGAACTACATCGTATTTAATGACAAATCCCGTTTCTACCTGCAACGTCACTATGATTAGATTCGAGTTTGGAGACACCGTGGTGAAAGGCCGCTAAACTGTTGCATTATGCATTGCCACACTGGTCCTTTACCTGGTATCATGGTTTTAGAGGCGGGGGTTTGGTTTTCTAAAACTTTTAATTCTAATAAGATATATTTCATGGGAATCTCAAATCATCACGTTTGTATGTGGTAAACACCGAATCAGAATTATTGAAAAAACCTCGTGATTTATTTCTTTTTATTTATTGTTTGCTTCTATTTGTAATTAAATATTCAAATATTTTTGAATTTTATTTTTGCTTGTGTAAGTAACTGAATTTACGAGTGAAATAAAAATCTTTTATTCCTTTTGGATTTAATAAAATTTATCTTTCTGCATCAATTTATTTGTACCAGCGCTTCGACCAAACAGTCAGATAATATAGGTTATATTCAATAATTTTTGTCTTCTTTTTTATATATAAATCTATCGTTTATATTTAATTTCTAATTTCATCTCATTTGAATAAGTGATTCAGCTACATGCAAGCGTTATTATTTAGAAATAAATCTATTTCTGATAGAAAAGTCACTCTAAGCATTTGAGTCTACTAATTTTTCAT
>BMAV01020916.1:21531-36766 GCA_019973955.1 Trichonephila inaurata madagascariensis | reverse complement strand
TTCTTTTGGGTATAAGTTCAAAAATAATACAGTTTATGATCACATAGCAGTTGCATTTTTAAACCAAAAATTATATTTTTGTTGGAACTTGTGTATTACCTCAAAAACATTGGCGACATTATATAAAACGAAGTACATGGTTGTTAATTCTGCGCGTAAGAGACATGGCGAATTATCTTGAACGTTGGCACTTTTGCGATGATATGCAAGTAACACAATAAATGCAAAAAGAATTTAGATTTTCGAAGTAAAGTGGTAAAAACTTCATAAAATGTAGATTAAATAATATATAAGATGGAAAAAATGAAATTTACAACTTAAGTATCACATATTTAGATCCCTTTAAATTTGATTTGATATATATATTTGTATGTTAAAAATTCGTATTGGATACACAAACCATAAAATAAAAACGATACATACTCATATTTGACCCATTAAAACTCATACATGAGTGCATTACGCACTCATTTTGCTGTTATATATACTCAAATTTGATCAGTAACAGGTTCAAAAAATGAGTATGTGATGTTTACAATTTTGAGTACGTAGTCGTTGCCAAAGATAAGAATGGGCTATTCTCAAATTTGAGTATGTTTGCATCGGAGCTATTTTGAGTATGTGACGTATTTAAAAGTGAGTATTTTGTACTCAGTTCAGAATACCGGTTTTTCGCAGTGTAGTACTTAATATTTATACATAAAGAACAATACTCGTTTCTGCTCAAAACAAAGGAAAATTTGTTTTGTATTCACTTCACACACACATCTCGGGATCAAGCACAAAACAAAATCAATTTGTTGACTAGATGCACAACTTTTATACCGCTATATTTTAGACAAGTTACTGCATGTAACAGCGAAAATCCGCTCCTATTTAAACTTGCATAGACAGTCATATTCACGATCGGCCCGACTTCCATTGTCATTACGCTTCACTAAACTTATCATAAAAACCATAACTAATTTATTTTAACTTTCATAAAATAATGGAAAAAGGTCACAAATATTTTGCTCTATATCAGGGGTCGGCAACCTCTTAGATGTGGCGTGTCAAATCAATCTACCAATACGATTCAGCGCGCCACACAGTGGGGCATTTTTGAAACAATTCGATTCCCGCGATAATGCATGCAGAGTTAGGGAGTGAGTGAATATTAATGTCGCTCTGTTAAGCTACACGAGGGCTTTTGGCGACGGACCTCGTAATTTTGAACCATGGTCAAGTGACGAGCATGACACCTGAGCTGGCACCCCAATCTCTTAACTACCACATCACACCAACGGTAAGACGTTTGAGCTCTCGACAGATTTAATGTGCATCGCATCCCTACATGGCGGGTCTTTAATGGTACTGGGATCGAACTCATGATAAGCCAGTTATGATCAGATGCCTTGACCACTAGGCTACCGCGGCCATGCAGACTTAGGGTATAGAGGTCAATAACATAGATTTACAGTTTTATTATATACTAGTTGGTATACCCGTTCTTTGCATGGGTGAATACAGATTGAAGGATAAAGAAGTTTTTAATGAGTTAATTTTACGTAAAGTGCAAATTAAACTACAAAAACCTACTTTTGCATATTTTAGCTGAACAAAAAAAACCATATTTGTTATAAATTTTAAGTCTGTAGATTTAATAACTGATAAAAAGGATTTTTTTTATTTACTTATAACGCCCCTTAACTCTCTTATGGGTCGATTTTTGAAAACAGCTTCCTAAGCTGATCTATGTTCCGCAAAAGTAACACATTGTTACAAATTTTGTGTAATGGATGCAAAAAATACTGTAAATAATTTATATCTGGCTGTGTAATACGTTAATATTAGTTTTTGTTGTACTTTTTTATGTTAAAATTGTAATATTCGCAAGCAACGCCACTCCTTATAATGGCGGTTCAATGGAAATGTAGCGAAATGTTGGTGATAGAGCCAAGTCGGCATCATTTTTGGCAACTATGTTGGTAACTTGGCGATTGATTGAACGGTGCAGAAGTTGATATATTGTAGCCAGAGACGTCTTAAGACTTCTTGAGGCCTTGGGCTCCTACGCAAAAGTAAGCCCTGCACCCCTACACAAATGTATAGGCCCCATCTATGACTCTTAGAAGTAGACTGTACAAAGCATATGTTGTCAAATACTCGTACAAACCCGAAAAAAAAAGAAAAAGGAAACGTGTGTGACTTATAAGTGCACAAGTTGGCTTGCCCAACTGCCACCTTTAGACTGAATGAGTAATGATGGTGTATGATAGTAGACCTAGGCCTATAATGGACGACTCTCATCACATGTAGCTAGTTGACATATCGTTCAAAATTCCCAGTTTTTCGGAAAATGCAACCGGAAACAACATTTGACCTTTGAAATTATTCGAATCGTGATCTTATTAAGGCTCAGTCGAGAACGAGATGATACACCACTGCGGCCGAGGCCCTGGGCCCGGCCTCAGTTGGACCATGCCTTATGATGTCCCTGGCTGTAGCGGCTCCTGGTAGGGAGCTTGCAACAAAGAGGATAGCACAAAAATCTTCTCCACAAAAAAGTACATATACATGCCAATTTTCATAGTGATTGGTTGAACTGTGTTCGAGAGAGTGAAGCGAGGTCATATGTACAAACATCCATTTTTATATATTTATATAGATTAATTTTGCATCATTCAAAGATATTTCTTAACAAAAAACAATAACAAACAGCATAACATATAACTACTTCTATTTTTTCATAACTATGATTTACTTTAAAAAAATTAAAATTGTGCATATATTATGTATTTTTAAGCATATTTATTAAAATAGAAAAACAGACATAAAATATAAGTATTTCCCTTCATTACATTTAAATAAAAATCAACAAAAAATTTTATGTGAACTTAGTGCTTGCACCTTTCTACTGTCATATCGCAAAATCAGGGGTGTAATTTGTGACTCTCAATTTGAGCATTCAGTTTCTAAACAATTTCTTTACGGATTCGAAATATTTTTCACATGAGGAAAGATTTTTTCATTAGATATGTAGAACTAAAAGCGGAAAGCACACAATACCTGCAATTTTCTCTCTCTCCAAACAATTAAATCTCTCCAGCAATGGCATTCAATAATTTACAAAATAGCTGTTATTTATTTTTAAAGAAATCTTTCGAATTATATTTCGAAATTCCGTAAAGGTCCATAATTCTGAAGATGTTTGTCAAGTGAATGAGTGAGTGAATATTAACGTCGCACTGTTCAGCTACACGAGGGCTTTTGGCAACGGACCACGTAATTTTGAACCATGGTCAAGTGACGTGAACGACACCTGTGAGCTGGCACCCCCTCTCCTAACTATCACACCACACCAACGGAAGGACGTTTCAGTTCTCGACAGATTTAACGTGCATTTCTGTCCTACACGGCGTATCTTTAGTGGTACTGGGTTCGAACTCATTACAAAGGCTGCCATGATCCGATACCTTGACCACTGGGTTACCGCAGCCCCGAGATGTTTGTCAAATAAGGTCCATTACAAATTTATCAAATTTCCTCCACTCAAAAATTAACATATTTCTATAGTAGTTAAGAGTGCCACTGAAAATTGTATTTCGTGCCACATGTGGCAAAGGTGTGCCATAGGTTGCCGTTTCCTGCTCTCTATCAAACCTTTTGCGAACTCCCTACTATTGTTCACTCACTTTCAAATTGATTTTAATTTGCTGAGGACCTCCCCCGTAGTCACAAAGACCCCCTGGGGACCGTAGAAACCCCTTTGGGTACCTACCATTAAAAATTTACTCCATTATGCAATAAATTTATTCTAACTACATTAATTTAATCACATAACCAAGAGACTAATCTAAGAGTAAGAACACGATTGGTGTATGGGATCACACATTCCCTTATTAACTACATTAAATAAAAGTGATTCATTCCAACAGAGACCTTTATCTTATCAGTACGGTAAAAAGCTTGTACACATCAAAAAGTGTTCGCATAACTTTTATCTTGGTTCTGATTGGCTAGAATGCGCGGGAAACGGAAATCGGTTTAGCCGATTACGATTAAGATTACAATGTTTATTTTTAAACCTAAGAATTAAAAAGATTATTTATAGATCATTAAAGAGTTAATTAAAAGTATGTTAGAGGGAATTATTACATATATATATATATATTGTCTAATTTAACTATTTAAGTAAACTGCCCCCACTTTTATATTTGTGTTTCAATATGATTACGTTTTGGCTATCAAAATAACCTAACCAAACCTTTAAATAGATAGAGCAATACAGAAGAAAACGTAAATTTTCCTTCGTTACTCTATATCATAAACTCTCATGAAAAGCTTTTGTTCGTCTTTTGTAGTTTAAGCATTTATCGTAAGTTTAATGTATATTAAAATCTATGTACGAACTATGTATAATTTCTAAGAAAGTAAATATTGCAAAAGAATTTAAACTTTTTAAGATTTTTATTTTGCGGTATAATTGCTGCCTGCTATGTTTACAGCTGTTGTAGCATTAGTCTTGAATTTTTGGTATTTCTTTATCTTTATATATATAAATATATATACATTCAGTAACATAACCACGCAAGCTGTCAAAACTCCAAAACTTTACATGGAGCATTTTTTTGAGAATAATTATTTTAGAAGGGATATAAATTGAATTACACACAAGAATTTGTTATACTTAGAAAATCTTATATTTTTGACAATTTTTTAAAGTTTTCTTCCGTATTATATTTATTTAGAAAATAATATTTATAGTATTTACATATATTAGCTAATCAAAATGAATAGGAACTTGACAAAAAAATAAATAAGCCCAATTTTTGATTGATCTGATTAAATACAATCATTAAAATAATAATTTCAAAATTTCATTTGTATTTATTTTTATTTAAAGGTTTTAAATTTCAGAGAATACGTGTAACTAGCATACCAAATCAAATCAAACTTTATTTAATTGATTCATTAATTCGTTTGAGATATTTCTTTCTTCACAAATTTCGTTCTCTTAAATTTTACTCTTCGAGTTTTTTTTTTTTACTTAATGAGATAAATCACAAAATTCCAACAAAACTTCTCTTTCGTATTGAACTTATCACATTTTGAAAAACACTTCACGAAGATTCACAATTCGCCAGTCATCTGTAACTCAGATTGAAACTCGTATTTTTCCTCCTTTTTTTATTGAAAGTTTCCCGAGTCAACTTCAAGAGATATTGAAGCATTTACAGGTGAACCCCGATTTACCAAACCCTTATTCAACGAAAGTCGCGATTAAACCAAGTTTTCTTTTCCCTACATCAAAGTGAAGTCCAAACATCCATATTTAACGAATAGTAAACCCCGAATTCACGAATTATTTCAGCAGCCGAAAAAAAAACTTTTTACTATCCTGGGTTAGAACAAATAAAAAAAAAAAGGGATTTTTTAAAAATTAATATTCTTTTTGACTGGAACAGAAAAAGTCTTTTAAAAAAGTAACAAATTTCACCAGGAAATGGAGCAGCCTATTATTAGGTTTCCCAGGTATCCAGTTGGGTTTCCAGTATTTCCTTTGTTATGTATAATCTCTGGAATGTTCTGCTGACCAGTCATGAAGAAGAATAAAAGTCGCCACGGAACGGAGAGAGAGTAAACATTCGAAGAAAAGAACCCCAACCGGCAGGGTGGTTCCCCTCAAGGGATTGTATGGGGGTCTGTTTTCTTAACGAAATATATTGCTTTTGCTGTGCTAAGATTTTTTTCATTTCCTATTAAAGGTGTTTATATATATATATATACTTAATGTGGTACTATTCTTTTCCTCTTTCAGTACATTTTTTTGTTGTGTTAAAAAATTATTTCCTACCAATTTTATTACAATAATTTAGCTATCATAATTATTTTTAATGAAAAAGATTTGTTATTAAGGCTTCTTTGTTTTTTACTTAAAGAAAATAAAGCTTTTTTTGTGTGAAAATTCTTTTTTGTTTTCACAGAAAATTCTAATTTGATTTATATTAATCTGCAATAAATATGAAAGTTGCAAGTCATCTGAGAGTATTCACGATTTCATATTGTTCAAGTAAAAAACGGAGGGGGAGGGACTATTTTAGATATGATGGTTAAATTAGTAGTACTGTAAAATCCGGCGTATAACGTGCACTTTTAACACAAAAAATAAGATCGAAATTTACGGGTGCGCGTTATACGCTGGGTATAAAACTGATAGTTCCAAAAATAAGAAGAAAAAAAAAAAAAGAGATGCGCATAAAAAAAATTTAGACTTCAACAAACATCGGAATACTGTTTATTTAAAAGAAATGTCACACCTTACAAATTAAAAAAAGAGTTTCTCTAGAAATATATTATTTTTTCAAAATCCTCTGGGGTAATACCTCAAATAAATGACTTTAAAACATAATCGTATTACTAACGAACATTGTAGGTTCCTTCGTAAAAAAAAAAAAAAGGTGCTCGTTATACGGCGAATATATCTTAAAATTAAAAAATGCAGCTTGAAAGAATAGATACGCGTTATACGCCGGATTTTACGGTGATTCTTTTAGTTAGAAATAAAGGAAAAAAAATTGACAGGACTTATAAATGTTGGATTATACTTATTTCATTCATCATTTCCACATTTTATCACTTCTGACACACACGCGCATGCGCGTGAATCAAAGGAAAAGGTTGCAGATTTTTAAGACTAATACTCAATTTGAGAGAAACATTTGGATTTTACAACAGCTTTTAAGAAAAATTTGAACAAATTCTTTATTATTTATCTTGTAATATGATGAAATAATGATTAATAATACTAAACAAAAAGCAAATTTAACAACTAGATCATTCTGAATAAAAAAATGATTTTTTTCCCTTACTTCTTCAGGTATCATCCTTATCCAGTGGCGCACACAAGGGGGGTGTCCTAGGGGTCTGGACACCCCCCCAAATCCCTTGATTTTTTTCCCGATTGATTATAATTTTAAGTATATAATACGTAAAATTTAATTAAATATTTGTTTTGAATGATTAATTTTATTAATTAATACTAATTATTTATTCAATAATTAGTTTTTTACTGTTTTTTGTTCCCCAAAATCGACAAAATCAAAAGGAGCATGATACAAGAATGGTGGACTTTCGACCTTGGAACTCCCCTTGGAAAACTTCTGTGTGCTCAACTGTCCTTATCACTCGACCCTGATTTAAAATTACAACGTCTGAGGCCAATAGCCCTCGAGTAGCCGTTAATAAACACTCCCCTCATTTCAGGAAACTTAACAAAATTAAGCGAATTTTCATTTTATAATACCAAAAAAAGGATTTTTTAAATTATAGTCGAACCTCTCTATATAAAGAACCTCTATATTGCGAATTTTTCTAAATAGTGAACTTTTTCCCGGAACCTTGGACAATTCACTATTTTCTTCGTAAAATAACCTCTCTAGAGCGAAGTGCATTTTCTATATCATGAACTTTTTCTTTTGTGAATCAATATTTTTTGTATCCCTAATTTTAAGGTATTTCTGAACATTTCAAGTTATTCTCTCTTTAACACATTTTATGGTGGCCATAAATCTTGAACTGGTTTTATTAGATCCTAACTCGCCAACAGCAACAGAGTTCTGAACGTTTCATCCAAGAAGTGCAACCTTTAACCCACAATGCCCAGTTCACTAGAAACATCTTCGATATCTCCTTTCACCCTCAGTAAAGTTGTGCCGATTGATTGATTGAATATTAACTTCGCACTGTTCAACTACACGAGGGCTTTTGGCGATGGACCACATAATTTTGAACCATGGTCAAGTGACGCGGACGACACCTGAGCTGGCACCCCCTCTCCTAACTACCACACCAACGGGAGGACGTTTTAGCTCTCGACAGATTTAACGTGCATCGCTGCCCTACACGGTGGGTCTTTAGTGGTACTGGGCTCGAACTCGTGACAAGAAAAGCCACGATCCGATACCTATACCACTCGGCTACCGCGGCCCGGAGAAAAGTTCGCTATATGAAAAATTCGTTATATAGAGGTTCATCTTCTAATATACTTTATAAAACCCATAAAAAAACAAATTTTAAATTCATAAACACTATATATTAAAAAAAGTAATCATTCATACCTTTTTTTAAAGTAATATTTGTTTATTTATATATCTTACCCATCAAAAAAAAGAAGAGAAAGGAAAAACTGCTAGGAAAACCAGAAAAAAGAATATCGAAGAAACACTGTATTTTCAATATTAAGAAAATAATTTTATATTGAAATTAACGAAATTTAAGGACATTTTCTAATTTAAAGCATACAAGTAGCATTAAAAACATACATTATTTTATAACTAGAACACGGGGACGCGGCACAACTTTGTGGCCGCGGTAGCCGAGTAATTGCACTCATCAATAATTGCACATGGCAAACAGAACACCCATTATAGCCTCCTGTAAATTTTGCTGATTGCGCATTCTTATTATAGTGGCGGTGAATAATATTCATTTATTGCCCTATGTTGACGCATCATATGTATGCGTTCCACATTTTATTTTATTTACTGAAACGTACACGAACCGATTAATTGGTTCTTAATTTCAAATTACATGGCTTAAATTAATGGGGAACATAACATTTTAACATCCCATTCTTAATGTTATCTGATGTGTAGAGTTTTCTCTCAGAATTTGAAACCTATTATTATATATGTCTCATTTTGCGAATCAATCAAATCTGCAGATTGTTGCAATTCAGAGATCTACAATAACAATGTTTACGATAAAATTTGTATTTTGAAAAGAAATGTCGAGTTTTCATGTGAAATAATGCATTTTAATTTTTGATCATGCTGGGGCCCCAGTGCATAGCATCCGCTGCTCTTCTCCAGAAGGCCGGCCCTTATTATGCACTTTATATATAATTCAATAACTTATAATAGTGGATAATCACATTAAAAACAAGAATTCCTATAAATTATACATTTATAGAAGTAATTTTTTTAACTTAATAGTGAAATAGTATTTTCTTTTATTAATTATTTCTAAAAAAAATTTCGAAACACTTTTAAAGGATAATTAGTAAGTAAATCAGACAGTCAAAGATGGAGAATGTTATTTTATTAGAATAATTTTTTTTTTTCAAACATCTTCAAATGCTTCATAATATTGTAAAGTATTTATATGCAACATATTGTAAAAATAAAATTCATTTTCATCAAAATTACTGATCGACAATTAAATAAAATATTCATTTGAACTTTAAGTGTAGGTAGGCAAACGATGTAAATATAATATATTTTATAGAAAATTGTTACTTTTCATCTCTGAATAACACTTCTATTTCCAGTGGCACTGGAAAACTTCGCACTATAATATAATATTTCGTGCAAGTTGAAGTTTTTTAAAAGAAGCGGTTTCGAACCTATACTGTGAGCCATTCTTGTGAAAAAATATGAAATAAAGAACAACAAAATTAATTAATAACTAAAATAATTAAGAGTTATATCTAAGTGCATCAAGAACTATAAATAAATATCCCAGCTAACACTAACCAGATCATACTGACGAAGCAGACGAATACCTAATTAGATAAATAATTTAGAAGAAAACAAAAATTATACAAAAGAGTTGTTAAAAATATTTCCTAACAAATATTTATACTAGAATAATGCAAAAAATACAATGATATCATATATTTTTAATTAGATAAAATTAAGACACAAGAATGTCATCAACAAAGATACAGGAAAACCCATGTTATGAATAAACACGTGGGGATATTGCAGCCGGAATCACGTGATTACCCGATTGGCGCCTACTGTCTGCGCAAATACTCCATTGCCTGATCGTTAAAGGAAGAAAAAATTAATCTATTGAGTTAAGATACATTATAGTTAATTTTAAATTTAAAATTAGAAATTAAATAAATAGGAATCTTAATCAAGCACTGCTTCCATGAGCATTAGTGCTTGATCTTTAAAATCTTTGGTTTTCTTTAAAGTAGGGAGGATTTCTTTAAGCTTAGGGAATTGTTTAAATATATTGGAAACGGTTGATTTGTCGAATCGGCCGCTTCTAACGCCAAGTGTTTTCTCGCCACATCGATAAATGTGCTAAATCTGGTAACCCTTCTGAATTTGTTCTCCAGTGAACGAGAAGTCGTTTTTGACAAAAACGCGCCAAATACGTGATTTTTCTAAATTTGGCGGAGAAGCGGCCGATTCGACAATTTCACCTTGGAAACTATTTTAAAGAGAGCTATAATGTCTTGAATATCAGAACTATTGCTATTATATTAATTTCAGTAGCGGGGGTAGCATGAGGAGGACTTTGTCTTTCAGAGTTACTATTATTGGCGGTAGAGGGTTGGGGGTCATTATTATTATTGTTGGAAATACCAGAAACAATGCTGGCGAAGGAAATTCCTTATTATTACTGGTGACATTATTACTGGTGAAACTTTTTCTATTGCGATTAATTAAGGGGGCACCATTTTTGAATTTAGGGAACTTAGGGCATTTCGTGTAACAGGGGCAGTATGCCCGTACACGTGACAATTGATACAATAGGGATTCTCCTGTCTTTCTTTAATCTCACAGTTTTTAGTCAGGTGCTCCTTTCCACACTAGAGGCATCTGGGGTTCATATGGCAATTAGCGGCAGTATGTGGTAGAAATTATTGCAATTAAAACATTGAATGGTAGATATCACAGAACTGTCGTTCCATGGTTTATATCCCTCGACAAGTAGTTATGGCAAACCCAAACAATTTTCCCACGTGTTTTGCTTTGACTGGATTTGCCATTTCTTGTGCCATTTTGCATTTAGGATTATCCCTTTTGTGAAATACTGTCAAACCTTCACATAAGGAACCTCTATTTTACGAATTTCTCTATTTTGCGAACTTTTTACTGGAATCAAGAATATTTTACTATTTTCTTTGTAAAATAACCTCCAAATAGCGCAGTGCGTTTCCTACCAAACGAACTTTCTCCCCTTGTAATTCGATTTTTTTCTCTCTATTTCTAAAATATTTCAGGACATTTTCAAATTCCTCTATCTTTTAGCACATTTTATGGTGATCAATGACTTTGAACTGGTATTACCAGGTGCCTAATTCACCTAGAGCATAAAAATGGCTATAATTTTTCAAACAAGACACTCAAATAAAACTAACAGATTTCATCAGTAATTAAATTTAAGAACGCATGTGGTAGTGCATGCTTAAAATTACTAGTTACAAAATAATGTACGTTTAAAATTACCCGCAAACATACAATTAGAAAATGTCAATAAAAAATTCATTATTTTTAATATAAAATTATTTTTTGAAGTTGAGAATACGGTGTACTCCTTTTTTTATTTTGTTTTCCTTGCAGATTTCTTTTTGATGGGTAAGATATATAAAATGAATAGATATAAATTTTCAAAAAAAGTGTCAGTAAATATTTTTTTAAATAATATATAGTGTTTATGAATTTAAAACTAGTCTTATGTGGTTTTTAAAGTAGTATATTGAAAGAGGAACCTCTGTGTTTAAAACAAATTTTCCATATAACGAACTTTTTTTCGGGATTTATCGACATCGTTATATAGAGGTCCGACTGTATTTAAATTTAAGAGAACAGCCTATTAAAAGAAGCAAGTTACTTTAAGAAAAGAACAATTATAATGTTTATCATTTGAATTCCGAATATAAAGACAAAAATAAACATTTAAAATCTAAAACATTATAATAATATATGATCTATTTGTTGGAAAGCAAATACTTTTTTTTTACATTAATGGCGAACGTGTACTTTTTCGAAAATTTTAGAAAGTCAGTAATTAGAATATTGGTAAAATTGTGTTTGATATAAATGCAGAAAAGAAAAGCTAGTTAATTTATGAAATTTGAAGCTAAGAAAATTGAGGAAAATCTGTTGTATAGATAATTTATTTTCCACATAATCGAAGATTATTATTACTATTGTAAAAGGGTTTAAGATATTCTTACATATTTTTTCCTCGCACGAACTCAGAAAATAAACAATAATAATAATTTAAATAATTTTAGTTTTAACCTTAATATTATAACACAGATAAATACATCAATATTCTTAGTATTAGTCTTATAAGAATGCATTATTTAATTACTCTTTATAATTATATTTTAGTACAAATAATTTAATACTTTACGATACTTACGTAATACGATAGCTTTGAAACTGTATTTGAATCCAGAATCTGGCAATAATTTGTTTATTGTGCTCAGATTCAACGTGGCCTATATATTTTTGAATGCAACTTTAGGCAAGCTACCTTTTTCTTGTAATGCATTTAGAACTTCTATCCATTGTTTTCAATAGGATTTCGTTCAGCATTATAAACAAAAGGGGTATTTTAGCTACCCGACAAACTGGTTAAATCCTACTTTTTTTGTATAAGTTATTTAAAACTGTCCTAAGTCAGAATTGTTCATAATGCTGCAGGCGCCATAATTTTAAATGTCAATATCTGTTTATTCCCTTTATATGTGGTGTTCAAATAATTTTTGTATCTTTTTAGCAGAGTTTAATAAACTATATTAATTTATATATACAGTCGGCTTCCATATAACGAACCTCTATATTGTGAATTTTTGTACACAGCGAATTTTTTCCTAGAACCAAGGACATTTCACGATTTTCTTCGTAAAATAATCTCCCATAATAGCGAAGTGCATTTTTTATATAACGAACTTTTCTGGACTTTTCGTAATAGAGAAAGCTCTTCAATTTGCGAAGGCATTGGGATAAGACCAATTTCTAGTTAGCAATGCATGGCTAGAAAAAAATTAAGAAAAGACACGGAAAAATACGCCTAAAGGGATTTTTGGTGCATTGCAAAGATGCCAGACGTATTATGAAATAAAGCATTTTTCCAAACAAAAAAACTCAAACAAAAGTAACAGATTTTATGAGGATTTAAATATAAGTCCAGGTGTCTTCTTACAGGGGAGGTTCTAGGGCCGGACAAACTGGACCCTTGCCCGGGGTGGCAAATTTTAAGGGCGGCATTTCGATCAAATTTGAAAAATATATTTTTTTATTGTTATAAAAAATTTGATATATTTTCTGAAATGTTATTGGGTCTGAATTTGGTATTTCACATTTAACTTATCTTAATTTTTTTTGCTTTTTACTCTTTATATTTAATGACAGTTTTCTTTTATGTTGAAACTTGAAGGGTTTGAGGCAGGAGTATATGTTAAAGCATAAAGTTTTTAATATGTTTACACATCTTTAACTAGTAAATTTCTCCCCATTCCGGAGTGAGGTCACAAGTGACATTTCTTTCACCCTTATCCAGCTATCCAAAAGGGGACAAGGGTAATAAGAGGTTTGGGTAGATACAGAGCCACAGGAGATGCTTTATTTTAGTCTTGAGTGTAGTTATTATAAATTAAAACAAACGCTTGTAGTCCCCACCATTAGTAGACTATTTTTCGAAGAAATTGAACTGCTTAAATTGACGATTCCTTATCTTCCATTTCATTCGTTTGAAATAATAACAAGTAATTACATCCTTAATTTCGAATTATTTTGAATCTTTTAAGACTTAAAATAATATGTACATATATATATGTATAGAAAGAGAGAGAGAGAGAGAGAGAGAGAGAGAAGGGCGGCATTGTGGAAAGAGGGGCGGCATTTTCCATTTTTGTCCGGGTCGGCAAAACTGCTAGAGCCGGCCCTGCTCCTTATCACTTGACCGTGGCTCAAACCTATTAGGTCCATTGCCAATAGCACACGTGTTGCTTTGTAGTGTGACGTTAACAAACAATCACTGACTTTAAGAGAAGATATTTATCTCCAATTGTGATTGAACTTTTGAACTTAGCATTTAATAAAATATTGTATGATTGGAATTTTCCCGTATATTTGCCAATTAAAGGAATTGTTCCATATTTTTTCCAATTAAATATAATACAAAAATCTTGCAATATTAAAAACTGCACGAAGAAAGAGAAATAAGCAACGGTTCATTTTTTTAGTTGTATGCTGCGACAATTCCTTGACGATTAAAGTTGAATTGCTTGATTTTTTGAAATAAAGAATTTTTCTTTTGATAAGATTTTTTTTTATTTTTGTATGTCATGGGCGTACGTAAAATCATTTAAAAAACCTTTAAAAAAATGAATCAATAACCTTTTTATAAGATTTTTCACCCGTAATTTTTTGTTCCTTTCAAATGAAGTTATAAAACAGATTTTTGTACAAGAGTATTTTTTAAATTTTACAAAAAGCCTTTTTCAATGCGAAGGATAACACGATTTATTTTTACACAGTTTTTACATAAAAATATGAAACAAATATTTGCATATTTTTTTTTCTTATTCGAGAGCTGTATATTTGTAAACTTTTAAAACTCGAAATATAATAATTACGCAAGGTTGCATGCAATAAAATAAAAATTGTGGGACATGATTTTTTTGTGTGTTTTGACTTGGTAAATAACTAGTTATTCCACTAGTTAAACTGCAATATATATATTAAAATTTTATCATTCTCTAAAAAAATAATCATTTCATTTAATCTTTATAATTATTATGTTTGCCATCATAATGCATTAAGATTGAACATAACTTAAAGTTCTTAGGATGTAAAAAAAAATTAAAAAACAGTTTTGAAAGAATAAATGCCAAACTTAAATAATTTCGCCAAGTAAAGGCGATAACAATAGCAATTTTGGTACGAGCTCAAGATAGCGAATGAATGCTAATCTTATCTCGCTTGTCAAACCAGTCGAAGGGGCAAGTGTGTAAACTTATATTCCGACTCTCTTTCCCTTTCCTGCTGTCTAGCTGTTGAGACGTCTTTGTTAGGCCTCTTCACATTCTTGCTGATAAAAGTCCGCGATGGGTTGTTTCTCACCCTTCGGCTTTTTATGATAGTATACCCGGCAGATGGGAAATAGAGTTCCCCTACTTTTTTTATGTGGACTGATGACTTACTAGCAAATTTTCCGACTTCATTTGAATGTGAACTCAAGTGTACGTTCTCGGTTATATATAATCGACAATGTTGTCAACGACTGTGGAACTTCAATGGAAATTCCCCTACTATATGTGGACTGATGACTCACAAGCAAATTTTCCCATTTCCGGCTTCATTTGAATGTGAATTCGAGGATACGTTCTCGGTTATATGCAATCGAAAACGTGGTCATCGACTGTGGAACTTCAATGGAAATTCGCCTACTATATGTGGACTGATGACTCACAAGCAAATTTTCCCATTTCCGGATTCGT